>JAJIZL010090462.1:0-13903 GCA_023969395.1 Amblyomma maculatum
ATTCTGGTATGCTTATTGGTACAAGCGAAATCTGTGTTTACCATGGAGACACTTGCTTAGTCGCGGTGAATCTCACTGGTGACGCACTCGCACATTGCGCAGCACTCAGCCTAGCGCGGTGTTCTTGGTGGCATTTTTGTTGTTTGGCCAAAAAGTATTCCTTCTGTTCAGGTGTCTTCTTGTTTAACCCACCCTGCCGTTGCCTCTCGCCAAACTTTGCACAAACGCAAATTCTGGCCAAGCACAAAAATAGGCTAACCAGAGAAATCATAGAAGCTGCCGCTGTCAACAAGCAAAACGATGAATGTGTTAGTACACCGCCAGTTTCCTAGAAAAAGAGCTGTCATTCCTTTCCGACTTCCTCATCCGTTGTACGCTCCCCTCTCGCGCTCTCGCACGTCTTAACGTCTGCCAACATTTTTCTTAGGTCTTTAAATGCCTTTGTCTTCAGGGTTTGCTCCTGTTCTGTTTGTGTTATCGATGGTCACATATCTGTCTTTTATCCTTAACTAATTCTAGCGTCTTTTTTTGTCACGGCTTTACCTGCAGTACTATGTTCACTTGCCACCTAGCTATGCCGCTAACGTGCTTGTTTAGTGTATTCGTTGTGTCGAGCTTTTTGTCATTCTTCTAGCCGCGTTGGTTGCGGGCTTTTCATTAACTCATGTTTTTACCTTTTACTGGTCTTAGTGCCTATTTCCCCGCCAGTATCTAAGTCGCGGTGCACCTTGACTGTTCTTTGGCTCTGCCGCATTGCTGCAGTTTTGGTTGGTTGGTTGGTTCATAGGAAGGGAAAGGCGCAGTATCTGTTACACTTGCTCTGTGGACACCTGAACCGCGCCGTAAGGGAAGGGATGAAGGTGGGAGTGAAAGTGGATAGAGAGAAAAGGGGGCCGTAGTGGAGGGCTACGAAGTAATTTCGACCACCTGGGGATCTTTAACGTGCGCTGACATCGCACAGCACACGGACGCCACTTCGTTTCGCCTCCATCGAAACGCAGCCGCCGAGGCCGGGATTCGATCCCGGGAACTCCAGCACAGTAGTCGGGCGTCTTACCACTGCACCACCCCGGCGGGGCCTGCAGTTTTAAAATTTCCTCCTTTTGTTCTTCCTTTAGCCGGGTTCGTTATTGGCATTTATTTTATTTATATGTTTTCAGGCGTTTTATATACGCCCTGCGGTTTTTTATTTTTTTTTGTGTTTTTCCTGCTTCTGTTATCCATCTGTTTTGCTTCCAGGCCGCGTCTCTTCTTGGTTGGTGTTGATAAGCTAGTTATGGGCGTGTGGAGATGAACCACAGACACTTTTCATTGGGTCTCCACAAATATATTTTGGCAGGACCCGCTGTGCCAGGCGGCAACGGGGCGGCGAATCGCAGGCATTCAATCCTGCTGCCACGTAGAACTAACTGCGCGTGCTTTGGTAGGCGCGCTGCGGCTGTCGTCGTCTTCGCTCAGACGACGATGGCATTCCACAGCCCCTTCCCTCTCCCTCTCCCTCTAGCAATGAAGCCATGAGCGAAGGGGAATGGCGAAAAGTGGACACTGGTAGTGTGAATCGTACGCGGCGAGAAATGGCATGATCGGAAGGGGTTGCAATGGCACAGTTTGCGATTACATCTGAGTCAATGTGGGCGGGTATAAGGCAATCACGAAGATAGTGTCCTCCCGGCCATTGATACGCAGTATAAAGTACTTAGGAGCACACCGGAGTACCTGCTACGGGCCATCGTACGGTGGCCGTAAGGGTGGACGTACAGCGTCGTGGCGAACGAAGACGTGTGTGCACCGCTGCAGGTCGGAGGGAACGTGGATACGACTAGAATACTGGCGCTGACGTGGTGAATTGATATTGCCCATAGCGCTACGTAGTCGGCAGGTGTAATATGTGACGTCAGGAGGCGTGGGTGGCGAGGGCTCAAAAAACCAACACCTCCTAGACTTGTTCCAGGCCTGCGCGTCACGTGCCTCGACGTCAGCTACGTCACCACTGCCCGTCCCAGGCGACGCGCCGCTTCCAACTCTCCCCTGCTTGCTGGCGCTTGCTGCGTAGCCGCGCTCAGGCTTTCTACGAAGCTACGCGTGGTTGGTGCGCAAGGAGTGACGTGTAGATGTAGCACATTATTGTTGAGATGTAGGAAGAGTTAAAATAAAAAAATAGAAAAGAATGAGAACGTTTGACAAATAGCATGTCGTGACGTTCGCTCCAGGTAAGCACATGGGCTTTATAAATGCAAAATGCCTAAAAGCTTTACAAATGGGGACAAAATTTATTTTCGGCACTCACGATGAAATACAATCAACAGACAACAATTGCTTTCATTATCACTTTTTGGTGACTGTCTTTAAATTGCGTGCTTTTGCATCAGCTTTTGCAGCAGCAGTGGCAGTATCGTTCCTGTCTTTACAATAATTGTTCAGTATTATATTTGTAGCACATTTTGCTGCCATGTTAATTACAAGTTCAGGCGCATGGCCGTTTTCACATGTGCACAGTTCTTCGAACTCTGGCAGGCTTTTAATCACAAGGTGCTTCACGATGATCCTGTGATTAGACATCTGTAACAAGTTCGTGGCATTTTCGGGCTGCAGCAATTTTTTTACAACTTCGGCGTGCATAACGATGGTAACAACACACGCACTGGGAAATTTTAAGCCCCCTCGACTGAGGTTCGCTGTTAGTGAGTACATAACCGTGTCTCTCTCGTCATCTCTCTCAACAACAAGCTTTTCCTTGCAGGTGTCGCACTTCAAAACTTTCAAGACAGAGTGCGCGAAAAAGCCTGCAACACAGCCAAACACAGCAACACGTGAACTCAACTTGTCTAAATCTTCAGACTCTACGGTAATGTCGAAAGACGCTTTATGTGGGGCACTTTGTGAAGAAGCAGTGTCTAGCAGATCATCATCGCTTAAGGCCGGAAGGGTGCTCTGCAATCGCAGCCTGCCTTCACATTCATAAAGTTGTCGGATGCTAATGTGATAGTGGCCTCCTGCCATTTGCCTGTACTGACCGAACAGTAAGAGTTTCTCTTGTGAGTGTACCATTGTCATGCTTATAAAACTCCCACACGTCCAACCAAGTCACTAAGGCGTCCAAGAAGGTCAGCTTAGGGTGATCTGTCCTTGATGAAGCTGGCTGCTCGTAAACATCCTGATGGTGATACCCTTTGTGCGGTGTTTCAACATTTATAATTTTCCACCATCTAACGATTACTCTAACAAAATTTGCAGTCTGCTTAGCATGTTGAAATGCTGGCAAGTCACTGTGGGCATCTAATGCTTCAGCCACAAATTCGTTGAATACCTGTAGCGAGCTTGACATTCTGTCTCTCTAAGTTGCTGGGGTTCAGTGCTTTTGAGGAGAGGTGGTAGCTGTATTTTAGGAGCTGCGAAGCTTCAAGCTTATGAAGCTCACGTAGTTCCTTGAAAGAAGCCCACTGTATGGCGTCATGATGCACTGTGATATTTGAAAGGTCGAACAGTGGGAAATAAAGGTTAGTTCCAGGATTTTTTTTATTTAACCAGTTGTTTCTAATGCACTTGAGCAAATGCACGGCATCTACAACATAAAATAAAGGCCGTGATGCGTCAGCCGGATTCGGATAAGCTATTTTCAGCTTAGGGGGACTTGAAAACATACTAAGGGCTTTCCTGTTGATCGAATTGTTATCCGACACAACAGCTAGCACTCTGAATCCAAGTTTTTCAAGCCCGAGGATGACTTCCTTCAGCACTTTGTGCAGAGACTCGGCATTCAGCATTCGCACAGGAAGAATGTGTGCAACTTCTCGAAAAGAGCTGAGCATGCTTTGCAACATAAACACATGCGCGGATTTAGCGGCCACATTGGAGTTTGCCGCTGCTCCACTGATATTGCCGCCTTTATAATCAAAAAATGGTTGGATGTGCATTTCATCTACCATCAGAACAATATCTTTTTCATATTGCTTCAGTTGTTTGGATCTGTGGGCGATGTATTTCAGAAAATTACCATTCCCAGATTCATTTTGCCGTGGCAACTGATATGAAGAGCAGACATTTCTTATTGTACTCGGATGTGGCAAGACAAAAACACAAGATGACCTAAGGAACTTGTATGGGTGAGGGGATACTGTGTGCAAAATATAAGCAAGCACCATAATCTCTGATGAATATTGGATGCGTTCCTTTACAAGCAATGTCACCTGTTCTTTCAAAAATCTAATCATATCCCTTTTGCTGTCTGTGATGTGTTCCTCAATTTTTTCCAGAAGAGCACAAACAATATCTTTAAGGCCATCAGAGGGACACTCATCGCTCTCAATGCGTTGCACTCATTTCAATAGTTCCAGGAGAACATTGACATCCATGACCTTATTTGGCACCAAGTAATTTCCAAAACGCTTCAAACGTTTGCCCAAGAAACAAACGCTCAACTCCATATCAACGGAGATGGTCACGGATGACTGCAAAACAGGTGCACTCTCGTTCACTATGTTCAAAAACAGCGCACAGTTAGGGCGATGAATGACTGCCCACACATCAGGTACACACACTGTCTTCAATCGTTCTTTCAGTTCAGGAAGCGAGAAAAAAACTACGCTTAATTTCTTCACTGTGGTAGGAAGCTGCGGATTCAGAAATCGCACGAGCAAGGTCTGATGCTTCTCGGCGTGTTCGTTTGCTATCTGGTGATATTCTGGAAGGGCAGGCGTCTTGCTTTGACAAGTAGGATGGCCATCCCGGAAAGAGAGCAGGCACTGATCCTTTTCGAAGCCGGGGTACTTTCAATGAAACCTCAAGCACTCGCCCGGTCCTGGGATCCGTGTACGAAGTCTTCAGTTCAAGACATGACTCCTCGAAGTGCAGTGCGCATACCTGCATTCAAACAAAAGCGAAGGCATACTGATAATATGCGACTGCTAGAGCGAAATACCTGCTGTATACTGTTCTCGTTCGATAAAAAGGAATAATCGAATTGCGCTTCAAACGTAGCCTAGAAGCGCAGTGTAACAAACAAATCTCTTACCTTGTTATTCTCTGTAGGACTAAAATTCTTCCTCGGTATCGCCCGCAGCCACTTCGTGCGTTGCACATCGTCTTCGGGAAGGAAAACACTTGGGCTTTTTCCCCTGTTCGGTAATTGCTTGTACATGCCGGTACACAACACTTGTTCGGCATTTAAAAACCAGCATATGCCGCAAAACATGGGCGCACAGCAACCAAATAGGGCAAGAAAACACGCGCAGAACAGCAGCCCACTCGCACACGGCACAAAGCATATATGGCGCGCGGCTGACTGGTCCCTGGCGTCCAGGCGCCGCGTCCCGGCGCCAAGTGTTTTCCTTCCCGAAGGACGAAGGGACGCCGGCGTCCCCGGCGTCCCCGGCGTCCCGGCGCCGGGACGCCGGGGACGCAAGGAGTAGGCCGGCAGGAAGTGACGTCACGTCGGAGCGCGCAGGCCTTGAAAGCTGTCTAGGAGGTGTTGGAAGAACTCGCCAGGGACATGGAGGTTGGTGCCAAGCGTTACCTCTGCTGCACAGGTGGAAGAGTCGCTGCGAAGTGCGGTGCGGAGATCAAGCAGGACGAAGGGTAGGCGCTCTATTCATGGTGCAGAGAAAGCGGACGCCATAAGTGAAGCTTTAAACTGCCGGTGAAAATGTTCAATGATACCATTCGAAATAGGGTGGTAAGAGGTCGTCTTAATGTGGCTGACACCGAGGAGTCGAGATAGGTTAGGAAATAATGCTGAGTCAAACTGACGACCACGAACATTCGTAATGGTGAAACCAACGCCGTAGCGGCTTATCCAGAGTGCAATGAGCGCTTTTCTGATCAATTCCGCCGTTATGTCCAGAAGGGGCATCGCTTCAGGCCACCCTCGTGAGCCTGTAAATGCAGGTTAACAGGTAGCGATGGTTCCCGCAGGGAGGAAGAGGACCGACAATGTCGGCGTGCAGATGGCTGAAGCGGGCGTCCGGGTACGGCAAGGATCCAAGAAGAGTCGCTGTGTGTCGGTGCACCTTACTTTGCTGGTAGCTGAGGCACGTGCGCGACCAGCGGCGAACGTCGACGCTGATGCAAGGCCAGACATAACGAGCCGTGACGAAGCACTGATTTGCGCGGATGCCAGGGTGGGCCAAATAATGGAGGGCATCAAAGTCGGATCGGCGCTATGATGGAGGCACGTAAGGGCGAAGGCGACCGGTCGACATATCACAGACGAGAGGAACGGCGCAGTCTGGGAGCAAGACGTCCTCCAATTTGAAGGCTGTCGCGCGTGCGAAGCCGTTGCAGTTTGGCATCGGCTCGTTGAGCAGCAGCCATAGCCGTGAAGTCGATGATTGGCCATCCATTGCCCGTCGCATTTACTTCAGCACGAGAAAGAGCATCGGCAACTATGTTCGACTTGCCGTTGACGTGACGAATGTCGCAGGTAAACTCGGAAATATAGCCGAGTTGCCTGATTTCCCGAGGAGCGTAGGAGGAACTGTTGGATGCCAGAGAAGACGTCAGAGATTTGTGGTCAGTCAAGATATGAAAAGTGCGCCCTTCGAGAAAATGACGGAAGTGTTTTACGGCTGAATATATTGCAAGCAACTCTCGGCCGAAGGTGCTGTAGTGGCGCTCAGGGGGCGCAAACGTCTTAGCAAAGAAGGCAATTGGCTGCCAAACATCAGCCAGAAACTGTTGCAAGTCCGTCTCTGATGCGTCAACCATGAGGGATGCGGGCGCCTCACTTATGGGATGGATGAGGAGCGTGGCTCCGGCAATGGCAGCTTTGATGCCGCTGAATGCGCGGTCAGCGGTATCGCTCCAAGCGACAACAGCTGTCGGCTTGCTGTGGCCCGAGAGAAGGTCGTGAAGAGGCTGCAGTATTGCAGCACAGCGAGGAATCAAACGCCGATAATAGTTGGCGAGGCCAAGCAATTCGCGTAGCTGGTCGGTGGTAGTGGGCCGGGGAAATCGAGTGATGGTGGTGACACGGGCCTGTAACGGGCGGAGGCCATAGGCGTTCACGAGATGGCCGAGAAAGTTAAACTCTGCAAAACCAAACTCTCTTTTCGGTCCATTAACCACAAGACCAAAGCGGCTGAGCCTGGCGAAGACTTGACGCAGATGGAGCGACGAGAATGTCATCAAGATAGGGAAAGCAGCACGTCAAACCGCATAGGACTTCGTTAACAGAGAGCTGAAAGGTCTGGGCCGCATTGCGAAGACCGAAAGGCATTCTCAGATATCCAACATGCTAAAAGGCGTAATAATAGCGATCTTCGGGATATCCGAGGACTCTACAAGAATCTGGTGATATGCCTTCACGAGATCAACCTTGCGGAAGATTGTGCAGCCATGAAGGCCAGATGTAAAATGCTGGATATGTGGAACCGGGTAGCGGTCAGGGAATGTGGCCTTTTTGAGAGCCCGGCAATCGCCGCACGGGCGCCAGTCGCCGTTCTTTTTAGTAACCTATGGAGGGGCGATGCCCAAGTACTGGAGGAAGGACGGATGAACCCAAGCTCCAGCATGTGGTCGAATTCCTTTCTGGCCACAGCAAGGTGATCCGGTGCGAGGCGACGAGCGCGAGCAAACATGGGAGGCCCAGTCGTCACAATAGGGTGAGTCACGCTGTGCGCAAGCGGTGCTTGATGGGACGGGGGTCAAATAACGTCCAGAGACTCAGCAAGGACGCTGGACCAAGGGTCAGGAACTGTGATCTGTGCCTGGAGGAGCCGGATTTGTGGATCGCGGCAAGAGACGCCTTGGATGACTAGGCTCGTTTCGGAATCCAGTATGCGGCTTTGCCGCATGTCAACTAGGAGCCTGTAATGCCACAGAAAGTCGGCGCCGATGATTGGCGAGCGCACATCCGCGATGACAAATACCCAGCGGAATGTACGGCGGAGTCCGATGTCGAGAGTTACCGACTTCTGGCCGTATTTCCGTATGGCCGACCCGTTGACTGCGATCAGAGGTGGAAAGTGCGAAGGACGGCATCGCTCAAACAACGCAGGCGGAAGAACACTGATTTCGGTACCTGTGTCGATTAGGTAGCGAACTTTCGTTATACGATCAGTAACATGGAAAAGGCGACTGGATCGTGGGCTGAGAACACTGGTCACCTTCAGTGTTCGGCCGGACCGTTTCCCACGAAGGAGCAGGGCTGGCGGCATTGCCGTGCGTGAGAGACATAGCGGCGGTGGTACCAGCAAACGGTCCTGGAGGGCGGAAAACGGTTGTCAGGAGCACTGGGGTTGGTACGGCGAGGTGGAGATGAGGAACGCGGCCGCCGCTTACTAAGGGCTGGAACTTCAGCTGTAAGCCGTGCTACTTGCCGAGTGAGCTCCTTATTAGTATCGGTGAAGCGGGCATAGTGAGCGTCAGCAGCTGCGCTGGGCAACTGAGGGGCAAGAGGACGATGAATTGTTGCCATAGAGTGAGCACTGGCGTCCATGATCTTATCTGCTAGCATAGCGAGTGTCTGGTGTCTGAGATGAAGACACACTCAGGATCATGCGCACCTGTGGTGGTAGACGCTGCAAAAAGTATCCCCGCAGGAGAGAGCTGTCGTGTGAACAGCGAAGTCTCCAGCCAGGGCGGTCATGCGACGCAACAGCTCGGTAGGCTTGCGATCTCCGATCTCTTCTAAGGTAAGGAGCTGATGCAGACGACGCGGCTCCATTCCAGAAGTCGCTGGATCAGCGTCGCCCGGAGATGATCGTAAGGGCGATGGGCAGGCGGAGAGTGCAGGACATTGCGAACAATTGCCGCGGTAGTAGGCGTGAGCGCGCCAATGACGTGGTCGAACATCGTCACCTGCGAAGTGATGCAGTGCCGACGGAACAAAGCCTCGATTAAGAGCAACCAAATTTCCGAGTCCGATGTCCAGAATTTATTGAGCTTGAGAGCGGAGACCGCGAACTCATGACGTGGAGATGAACAACGGACGCTCGTCGTCTGGTCTCCACAAATGTATTTCCATTGTCAGATGGAAGGGAGGATGGACCAGGCGCAGTCCTCCTATGAGGGTACAGACTTCAACCAGCGACCATCATCATCCTACGGCAACCCCATGCAAGGCCTCCTGCACCACAGGTGGGGGGAGATCTTTACGAGGAGCGGGCTTTTCCCAGCCACGGGGCTCATGCAATCTGGATTATTCCCACCGGAGTGGAGTCGCAGTGCCAGTGTACCGCGTCCGTGCCATTCCGGCGGGTCAAAGCCTGACGCGAGCAAATCTTCTAATATTTGACCTCGATTCTTCATTTTCTTTGAAAATTATCATGGGGTGGCCCCATTCTTCATAGAACGTTTTCTTGCCGAGCTGTCGTCTTTCGCGTTCAAGGTGGAACCACAGCTCCTTCCTAATTTTCTTTTTCACCTCAAGGAGACAGGGCTTTTTCGTGCTGTAGACCGCTCGGCACCTAGCGATCCAGATTTGATAACTTATTCAACGAGAGCGAAGACGAACTGCTTTCGGGCTTCGCTGGGCAGCGGGTTGAGATACCTGACGGCGGCATATGGTATTCCTGGCAGCTCATACAGTTCTTTCACGCGATCTAGGAGTGAGGCAGGGAGGATACACTCGAGAAAAATGTGTTCTGAAGTCTCCCGCACTCCACAGAAAGGACATGCATCGATGGATGCAGACAATGTCGGCACAAAGGCTCGGCGGCGGATCGGTAATATGCCGCGAGCGTAGCGCCACATGAATAGAGAGTTTTAGTTGACGGGAGCGGAGACCCCGCTCCGCTAAGGCAGCTAGCGGGAGCGCAACTGCGCATACGCAGCCCGCTTAGCCGATAGGGGGCTAGCGGAGAGCACCACCCGCTCCGCTCGCGGACGATCTTAGCGGAACGGGCATAGCGAGACGGTCCGTGCAAGCGGAGAAAGATGGCTGCCAACAACGTAGCAGGTTCGGCGACATCTACAGCCCGTGGTTCGAGCTCGTCGGAGCAGAGGATGCGGAAACGCTTCCGCGTTCATGAAGATATACTGCTTCTTCACGAGGTAGTGGCTCAAAATTCATTTGAGCGACCTTAAAACTGGATGGCGGTGCTACACTATGTGTCGTTCGCGGTCGGCCAGCCGCTGACGCTTCGCTACATCAAGGAGCGCACGGATCTCTTGGTTGGCTACTTCCATCGGGAAGACCGAGAAAACCTTCGAAAGTGGCATGTTCTGTATGTATGCTGAGCATAGAGTGTAATCCCACGCTAACATTGTCACAGTCTCTGCCGGATGTTTTTCGTTTCTCACGGGAGCATTGTTTTCACATCAGATCCGGCACAGAGGAGCAATATACCGAGAGGGAGAAGCTTCTACAGGAGATCTCCGACATGGCCCGGGATGTGGGCCATGTGGTGAGGAATTGGCCGCGGGTGGCCAATTCAGCTTCGAAAAAGAGGCAGAACACCTCCTCCGCTGGAGAAATGCGTCAAGCGCAACAAATACGTCTCGAAGCTTGTGAAACCGTTTGTGTAAATGACGGGCCAGAAGACAACAGCCAGTTCACACATGGTAAGTGTTTCTGCGTCCTTTTCTCGGCCGTAGTGGTTGGCCTTTTTGCCCCATGGGGACTGGTTAGCGTGCATTGCACTGAAAGTCTGTATAGATGCATGCTAATTTTTTTAATGGTATTTGTTGCCTCAGGGCTTAGTTGATGCTTAGTTGTTATACAGACATTAGTTAAAGCTAGAGTAGATTCTAAAACCTTAGCATTGTCCTAAAGAAAATAATTTGACTTAAATATAATGAGAGTGTGGCGAGAGTGCAAAAAGAAATGAGGGAAAAAGATATTGAACGGCTGGTCCAAGCACTGGTCATCACCAGAGTTGCATATGGCCTCCCTACCTATTTAGAAAAGTAGCACACAACATATCAGATGCAATCATGAGATCAGCCATCAAAAATGCCTTCGGTCTCCCATCATACACTGGCAACAACAAGCTCAAAGCGCTGCGTGTCCACAATAACTTTTATGAACTTTATCCTAAAGAGCGCCTGCTCTTACACCTAGCTCCCATACCCATACAAAAGAACGTGTCGACCCACTCCCACGAAGGCCAGAGAAGAGCCACAGTGTATTTCATAAGACGCATGATAGGAAGAAGCAACAAGGCAGTCTACACAGATGAAGCCTTGTATCCCTCTCCTCATGTGAATGCAGTGGTAACCAATCACCAAGAACTCTTCAGCCTATCCATTTAGAACTACACCACACTGGAAGCAGAAATGGTTTCTCGTTTTTCCCACGAGTTGTATGTGATGAACTCTGCACCAGGTGGTGGTAACTCAGACCACCATCGACAAATTTGTCGAACTGGCTGGAAAATCTGCATTGTCAACCATGAGGAAGTGATGACATCATTAATGTCTTTCTTTTATTTTCTATATTTAATATGAATCTGTGTAAATATCAACCTCTGATTTTTTTTTATATTTCATACGCTTGCCTCTTTTTCATTATTGTAAGTGTTCGGTTATACCCTTCGGTCCATACGTCTATATTTCTGTATGAGCAAATACCTATGGGCCCTTGAAACCCACTCCTGTAAAATCCCTATTGACATTGACAGTATCTAAAAAATAAACATAAAACAAAGGAACAGTGGGAGGAAATAACAAGGGAATCGATCAGTTGGGGATATGAAATCGCACAAATATTTGCAATATCCAGCCGAGAAATAACTTTGCTCTGCTAACCTAGGGCAAATATTTCACGCATACTCTGAAAAGAAGTTTATCTCTCTCTCTCTGACAAATGCATTCTCCTTTGTTTGCAACAGCTCAAAATTCACCATCACAGCAGCTGCTGCTGGGCATGTACGATGAGGCGGAAGCACCGGCCCCCTCCAACAGTGCTCCTTCCCCGCAGCAAGAGCTAGCCGAGGCCACGCAAGAAATGGGCAACCAGTTGCCTCAGGCAGAACAGCCGAGGCAGAGACCAGCAAAACGGCACACTGCACAGAGTACTCCCAAAGGTAAAACAAGAAACACACATCAGGGAATGTCACTGAATCTGTTTACTGGACTCTCAAATGTCCTTGTTTGGTAGCTACTCATAACCACTGCATTAGAAAGTGAGCCACAGGAGAAAGCAAACAAGACAACTGTACAGGACAAGCAGTGCACTAGTTGCGATATGTTTATTCAGAGCCCTTTTAATCAGCGACAAGGCTACCTGTGTAGATGCTATGAACAGTGGAGATGACAATATAGTCAGAAAACACTCCAGCTGCAATGTGGCAATAAATTTTGTAAAAAAAAAAAACAGAGCTGAAAGTTATGTGAATGAAAGTTTATCACTTGAGCATAAACTGCCGCCTCATTTTAATGAACTCCTATAGGTGTTGCATTTAGACATTTTTGTTTTCAACAATAAATGTTTGTAGCTTTGAGGTATTTCAGTTCACCTATTTCTGCTGTGGCCTATGATTTCGGCCTTTAGCAGCTTATGAGAGCCGCACTGACAATTTTTTGTAGAGGTGCGGAAGATTTTCTTCACTTCTGTTTCCTATAGAGCACTCGTGTTGTCTCATGTTCAATGCACTAACCTGTTTGACACACACTGCAGTGCATTCTGACAAGAGTACAAGTTATGCTTGCGCAGCAGGGGACATACACACTTCTTTAAAAGTAAAGACAGCAAGGGATTAAGATGCACCATGACCCTCTCGTGGCAACTGTAAATATGCTAATAGTTTGGGATCCAGAAGGAACGTCTTCCCTTTTTTACAAAAACATGGTACACTAGCAAATTGCAAAAACACATGCAACACTGTTGACTAGCAAACTCCTATGCTCCAAACTTTTCACAAAGGCTGTATTTCTTCTAGCAGCTGGTGCCGTAATGAGGCCAATCATCTAGTGCCTTGCATTGCATGAAAATACTAACGCTATATTTCAAAAGCCGCTTTCTTTTTTTTTTGCTGGCAGAGCACGCTTTCGTACCTGATATCACTTTTGCACCAAAATCCCAACCGACATGATTGTAGGTTTTAGGCACAGTTCTGTCTTAACGATTTCACCGCAGCCTATAGCAGAGCAGCAGCAGTATAAATTAAATTGGTATTGCAGAGCTGTTGCATCAATTTCAGACAGACATAAAAATTGAAGATATTCTTAACAGTTAACAAACAGCAGTTGCCCTATCCAACTTCTTTGTCTTTATTTTCCTGATGAACAGTCACAACAGTCAGCATAAATCGCAAGGCATGTATAAAAACTAGCACACACCATATTTATGGTGCTTGTAGCGGCACTCTGAATCATCACAAGGTTACGTTTTCACACAGTTTTCAAGAAACAGCGAAAGGTGCATTCACGACAATCGCCTCCTAGTGCAAATGTTATGACAAATGGCCAATTAAAGTGCACACAATATAGACGCAACACTTGCTTACAGCAATTCTCACTCAGAACATGAAATTTTTAAACTCAAATCTTTTAAATTTTGCTCGAGTAAGCTCACTGGTATAAAAGTCAAAATTCTTAGTGAGCATGAAATGGTGATGTTCTGGTGAGAGTCATAAGTTCAGGGTGAAATACACTTTATGGAAAGTAGAACACAAGTGCTGAATGATATGAGTAAGCAAACCGAAGTGCACCACACAACAGAAAGGTCAGGAAAGTTACATGAGGTTACTTAGCCACAGAACTGCTGCAGTAATCACTGGAGACGCGAGACTGTCTCTCCCATGCACACTGCCACAGCTGCACTAAATCACCATCAAAGTAATCACCATGTTTAAAGCTACATGTTCACACACTTTCACACAATCACACTGTTGACAACATAGACGTGGCTTGTGTCCACATGGACACTAAAGCAGATCACTGCAGTAATCCCTGGAGATATGAAACTCCCTCTCCGTTGTGCACTGCCACAGCTGCAGTGAATCACCATCAAAGTAATCACCAT
>JAJIZL010090479.1:0-11305 GCA_023969395.1 Amblyomma maculatum
TCATCTGTAGAATTGATTGTTAGATGCGACCGGCTTAGCATGGGAATTTATGTAACCGGAACCAATGTGCCGGTGCGACCCGATTTATTTCGCATACATATTAGATTTACAGCTAAGCGGGTTTTCGCGCCCGCTCCTCTCAGCAAGCTATCCGGAGCGCTATTGTGCATGCGCGAAACGCTCAGACGGGAGTGCTATTGCACATTCGCGAAACGCTCAGACGGGAGCGCGCGAGCTGAGCGTCTGCTTGTCTCGTTTACGTCTCTGTGCTTAACTCGGCGAAATCAGTCTCCAGTGATGCTCGCTGCGTTTTCTGGTAATGGCTAAGAGCTGCAGACTGTGACAACCTGGGTTACCAGAGGTCGCACAGTCGCGTGCCTGGCGCTGCTGATGTGACTGAATGTCACATAAATAGCCGTAAATACTGGACTAGTGTAACCGGACGTGAATCCTCCTAAGGCGGCTCCGGTGTCAGCTCGCGCTCAAAAAAAAAAAAAAAAAACAGAGAGAGAGAGAGAGAGAGAGAGAGAGAGAGAGAGAGAGAGAGAGAACGGTGCGCGATGCTTCCATGCTGCCGTGTGCTCGTCGCTTAGCCTCGCCAAACCTAAGAAACCGGTGCCTCTGAATGCACTTCCGGACGTACGACTTGTCTCATTTCATATAGTAGAAAAGTGGGATTCTAACATCCAAGATTTCTACATTCACGCGTAGTTTATTTAATCGCTATTATAAAAAAAAAAGAAAAATGTTCATTCGGACAAGCTTACACGTCCGCGCATTGGGCTCATAATAGCTGCATGGATATAAGGAACGTGAAAGGAAACGCTTAGTCGATGCTGAAGCCCCAACATTATTCTAGCGTTTGCATTGACTTTGAGATGTGTTACCAAAGCCATTCCCCAAAGGCGAAGTTAATCAAAGTAAAAAAAGGTACGGTTCTTATTCATGCTGGTCCGTATTCGATCACTGTAAGATATTGCATACAAGGTGTTCTCTACCGTATTGTTTATTCGTGCGTATGCAACCTCTCAGCCGTCGATGAAATGACTGCCGTGGTTCGGGTCCAGGACCCACGAGCTTGGTACATGTACGTTTTTCACACCATATAGGCTCGTCGGGTACCGTCGAGAAGTGTCCATATAGCATCTACCTATAGCTGCGGCAACCGTACGATTCGGTACATTTTATATCGTCTCAACTATCGTGATCAGCCATCTCACGGACACCCGAGTGATAACAAACCAAACCTGCGCAGGGACAGTGTAGCAAATCTGGCCTCCAGTTCTGGAATGGCCCTTGAGCTTGGCTTGAACGGCGCAGATCAACGAGCGCTGACTTATCGTGACAGTCAGCGCGAACGAAATAGCGTAGTCGTAACAAGGGGAGGCCTTGACAAAACACGTAGTTACACGAGGGAAGTTGCGGGAATATCTGCCGTTGCTTTATTTAGAAAGGCGTCTGTACTCAATAACGGCTTGCGAGCGGCCGGTCGGCACTCGCTGGTGTAACGACGTCACCAGCATCTGCCGGACCACGTAGCAGCCTTGGCAAAAATACACGGCCCGTTGGCTTTGCACCTCGGCCTTGCAGTGTGACTCGTTCCTCTGGGCCTTCAGGGGTGCTGTACTAGAGACTCATTATGCAGCGTAGAAGCAAAACCTACAGGCTGTACATTTTTGACAGAAAGTTGTGCGTGCTCGTAATGTAGGCCGGTGCTCCAGATAGTCGCAGAGATCATTCGACGTTTTTAACTGAGAGCTCCGAGAGCTTGTGCTTACCGGCTCGCCCTTCTGGCCGTCGATCCCCTTGTCTCCTTTGATGCCAGGAGGTCCTGGGAATCCTGGCGCTCCCTACGAAGCCAACACGGACAAGGAGCGAGATTCAGAAACGATGTGGTGGCTACAAATACCCTTATCGCTAACAAGTAGCCAATGAAGTTGAGCAAGCGTTGGGCATATATGTGAAGCGAGTGGGTGGACGAGTGTATAGATGCGTTCGAGATTTTGTTTTGCTGGATACGGTGTTGACATGCCTCAGCCAGTGGTATCACCGTAAACTTATCCCGTTACCTTTCTTAGCTACGGGGCTGCAGTCGGCATGCAGGGAAAGCATAGCTCGACGAAAAAAAAAAAAAAAAAAGAACGGCGGCAAAACAGTATAGTAACGAAAAATAAGGCAATATATGTTACGGACTTTCATTGTGTTGCAACTCAGTGCCTCATGTGACAGATGAGCTTCAGCACCATGCAATAATTTAGTTTTTTTTGTGTTGCGTTTTCATCAACGTAACTTACTGAGGCGCCAACTTCTTGCGAGACTCGTGTTGATTGCATGATGAGCCAACTTTTGCATCGTAATCATGCGGTTGAGTCTTGAGGTGTTGCTAGAAGTAAAATTGGCATATTGGCGTTTTCACGAAATCGATGCCAATCTGGCGACACCACGATCTAGTCTGACGAAGACTGGAGCGCGCGAAACGACATCGTTTGTTAATTTGCGACCTCCTTGTCAACACATTCAAACTTAAACTCGCTATTACACGAATATTTGCCCCCTGACGAGACAGAAGAGTCTATAAGTCAGGACATTATTTTTTTCCAAATTGTTAAAATGTAGGGAGCGCTGCTAAGTCAAATTTTCGATTACGGAAAGCTCCTCCACAGACCTTACTATCGCCAAAGATCTGAGAGCAATGCGCAAAAAGTAAAGCCTACAAATCTTGCGGGCAAATTTTATACCAGAGGAGAAATGCACCAGAACCTGCTGATGTAGGGATCAAAATGAACTAAATCAACTCGAGGGGGCGTTATTTGCCTGCCTGTTAATGGTAGGTCGGACTATTGTCACTGAACACGTTCCATTTATTTCTTCACTAGCGCTACTTTTTCATCAATTGCCAATGATATGAAGAGAACGGTGGAATTCTTTAGCCCAGGATACGATGATAATGATGGAATCATTAGCCCCACTGCGGATCAAGCAGGGATGAGCCTACAGTGCTAAATGACTGGCAAGTTTACAGCGTCTTTCCCAATTCAATATTACAAGCAACATAGCTGAAAGCGGTAGGAAATCACAACACCATCCGTTATCGTGTTGTTTGCCGTCCTACAAGAGTCTGTCATTTCGCTGCCCATGAATTTAGAACAGTACTGAAAAGTAAAATAATGACAAATCCCACACATTCCAGCTATTTTACTTTTCCGCTGCCGAAGTAAGGACACCGCAAAAGAAGAGTCTCATGTCAGTTTTTGCAGCAGGAACCCGGTATTCGCCTTTACTTTCTTGCGTTGATGCACAGCCGTGACCCTGGTTACATACAATGAGTTTCCGAACTATTTTTCAGCTGCGTTCACAGCATAACCATGTTTAGGCATGTTTTTCATAAACGGAGCTTCAAATAGTTTTAGAAACAATTCTAGTTTTCTGAAACTAGGTCGAATATAGAGTTCCACATCGAAAACAGTTCAATTCAAAGTTTATGTGCTAATATTGTCTAAATTATTTGCATATTTTATTTTTTCAACAAATGAAAGTGCTGAGTTGGTTTGTGAAGCATATCGGTTAACAGCTTCGATAGCGCTACGGCTTTGTGGATAACAAACTTTTACGCGTTTATCGGTTTGCGTTTCCGTAAATTTGGTCAATTTAAAAAAAAAAAAGAAAATACTCCGTGCCATTGCATAATTTTTCTAGTACCCGCAGCATAGGGAGAGAGCGTGGGAACAGGAAGCTTTCCCGCCGTAGTAGAAAGCTTTCAGGATCATGAGGGCGGAAATCTGTATCAGACACTGAGCCCATGTATTCTAAAAAGATTTTGTTAGACTAGAAATGCCTACGTGAATACAAGTCGTTATTTGTTAAACATTTCTAAGCACACATGAGTCATGGGCATCTTAGAAACACGAAGGGTTTTGGGTCTGATTCTTTGTTTAATGTAGTTCTTAATACAAAGCATGGGTGTGGTGATAAGTAGTTTTTTTTCTATCCAGAGTACGAGGGGTGGAGTGATATAAATATTTCATTCTACCTTTACTTCATTCGAATTCTTTTTGCAATTTTTGCAAATCGTTATTGCCCTCGCTGTGATTGTAATCCGTAAGTAAGATAGGCATATGACAAGAATGACAGAAAATCGACCAAATACATTTCCAAGGGAGCACGTCGCCTCCCACGCGCGGAGGATGCATAAACGTGCCAAATTTCGAGGGTGGCCCACCTAAACTTGTAATTCACTACTGAGTTGGCCATAGCCAAAGTAGGCTTGACGCCAATTTTGTTCAAATTCAGATGAAATCAAATTTCAGGGGCCTGGAAGGCCAAATTTCGGAAGTGGCCCACCAAAATTTAGAGGTTACTTCTTAATTTTCCACACTCGAATTATATTAAACATCAATTTTGGTCAAATTTTGAACATGTTAAATTTTGCGGGTCCAGGGAACCGAATTTTGAAGTCGGCCCACCCAAATTTGGAAGTCAGCACTGAACTGGCTATACTTGAGAAAGTTAACCAAATTTGGTCAAATTAAATTTCAAGGTCAAGAAGGCCAATTTTGAGGGTGCGGACGCACTTTCTGTCGACATCTTCTGCTAAAGCTTCTTTTGTTGTTTCTTTTCTGCTTTTTATTTTTGTTGCCCCATGAGCCTATTAATGCTTACGCATTGAAAAAATCGTCGTAGCGGCCTTACATTCATTACGCGACTTTCGACTACTGCTTACAAAACTGCAATGAAAAGGCAGCGCCTCTGTTCTTGCTTGCTTTCCACCTGTACACGCGATTAGAAATCTATGCTAATATTTAAAATAGCATATGGTTAATAAACTTCATGAAGATGAAGAAACGCGAAAGGACCCCTCTTGTCAGCTAAACCTCGAGGGACGACCGGGAAACTTGTCTACTTCTTTCTAGCACAAGCGCAAAGAAGTCACCGGCAATCGCTGAATCATGCTTTCTGTAATGATAAGTGCAGGAAATAGCGCGTTTATAGCTTTGTCATTGATCCGTTCGTTGCTGAGATGTCTCCATGAATAATTTCATTTGTCTTAAGTACCCGCCATCGCGCTCGTCGACCGCTCATAACTATAATTTTCCCGTCGCCTGCTCTCAAATGCAAACCGGAGATTTCCTTGTTGTCTGTCGTTTATTCCTCTATACTCCCAATAAACGAAAGTCTGACTTAGCCCAGGTTGCCACCACCAAAACGTGTTACCAGAGTGATGTATTAATAGCCAAATAGGGATACATTTTTTTTTTTTTTTTGGCGTGAAAATTATCCCTTTAGCTATCTGGCTGTTTCGGTGCTATTATCTTGCTCAATATACACCGATTTTAAATTTTTAAGCCCAACCATAAACTAAATCCTGGGGTACGAACACGTTCTTTTAGTGCCAGGCCCCCGGCCCTGCCAGGTGAAATGAGGAATTGAATTCTTTTTGTGAAAACGCTAATTGCAACGCCAAATGGGAGCAGCGAATATCACATGTACAGGCACGCGAAAAGGGATTTAATTCTTTTTTTCGCCTGCATGGAGAGGTGTGGCCACAGCGACTCTGATAAAGTTCCTCTGCTGAAAAGGTACCGTAACTTCCTGCGGCTTCGTACGAACCTCGATCGAGTGACCTGCACTTCCCAACCCAAAACACGTAAAAAAATATACTCCTTTAGATTTTTACATCACCGATTAAGTGCTTCTATAGCGACCAATTCAGTTTCTGCATTAGAACCATATGGGCTGCTCCAAAAGATAGTGGACAATCTGGCAGATGGCATCCATTCCATAAACGATAACTGAGTAAACGAGAAAAAATGCGGAAAATTCTACCGGAAAGCCGACTTTCGCACTGAGGTCTGAGCTGATGTTCTCTTATTACCTCGCGTATCAAGCGCCACTGTCGAATGAGTGTTCAGCCAGGTATCGCTCACTAAAACAGACCTGCGAAACAGAATGTCGAAAGAGACATTGGAAGCGCTCCTCCACTTGAAGTTTCGACAGGCCAGAAACGGATGCTACTGTAAGGATTTAACACTTGGCCAAGAATTTTTGTCCAATTTCGCACGCTTATTTCGTATGTCCCGTTTCGCTCATTGTGCCTAGGTTGCTTCTCTAGGCTTTCTCCTATGTATTATATTAGATTTTGTACTGCTGCTGACTGTTCTAGCAGATATCGCTTTGCAATTTCATTGCACCTTTTTACTATTCCTTTCTGTCGTGTTCAGCGAAATTAGCATGAGCTGTAACTGTACTAAATGGCTGAATGTACTTACACGATTGCTGTCTTAGTTTATTTTGCTGTACGTTATTATTTTCGCGATTGTTGTGTGCTTTGACGAAATTAAACATTAATTTGTGACGAAGACCGCGTTTGCTTTATCAGGAATTTGATTATATGCTTGCGTTGCTGCAGCGTTTGAACAGGTGCAGTATAAGCTTTACATATCTCGCGGCCCTGGTATGGTGCGCGCGATGCGGAAAAACCGCGCCGCCCGCAACATCCCGAAACCATGCGTCGAAAAAGCTAACATGTAGATATTCTGGAGAAAAATTTATGTAATATGCCGAAAGATTCACTTTCCAAGGACAAACCTTTTTTGGTGCTTTTCAGTTCAATTCAGTCGTTCAGTCGTGTCCGACTCTTCGTGACCCTATGGACCATATCATGCCACGCTTTCCGGTCTTTCACTATCTTGCTAACATCACATAACTTCATCTGCAACGCCTCGAGGATGCCATCTACCCATCGCGTTCGCTGCCTACCCCTTCTTCGGTGACCCTCAACCTTTCCCAACATCAATTCTTTCTCCAGCGGCTCCTCTCTTCTCATCAGATGACCAAAGTAGCTGAGCTTTAACTTTAGAGTTTGACCCTCCAATGAGCAGTCAGGGTTTATGGTCGACAATATCGACTGATTTGATCTTCTGGCAGTCCAAGGAACTCTCAAGAGTCTCCGCCAGCACCACAATTCAAACGCGTCAATTCTTCGGTGATCAACCTTCTTCACAGTCCAACTCTCGCATCCATACATCACAACTGGAAAGACCATAGCACGAGTTATATGGATCTTGGTTGGCAGACTAATGTCTCTGCTCCTTACTAGGCGGTCAAGGCTAGCCATGACTCTCTTTCCCAGAAGCAGGCGCCGCCTAATTTCATGGCTGCAGTCTCCTTCCGGAGTAATCATGGAGCTCAAGAAGAAAAAATCTGTCACAGCTTCCACTTCTTGCCCTTGATGCTCCAGGACTTGTTAGGGCAAGACGCCATGATCTTTGTCTTTTTAATGTTCAGTTTAAGCCCAAACTTCTCACTCTCTTCTTGTACGCGCATCAGAAGTCTCTTGAGTTCCTCTTCACCTTCTGCCATTACAGTGGTATCATCAGCATATCTAAGGTTGTTGATACGTTTTCCAGCAATCTTCACTTCAGCTCAAGACTCATCCAGACCGGCCTTCCTCATGATGCACTCAGCATATAGGTTAAATAGGCAGGGCGACAGTATTCAGCCTTGTCTCACTCCTTTCTCAATCGGAAACCAATCAGTAAGACCATGCCCAGTTCGGACAGTGGCCTTTTGCCCTACATACAGGTTCCTGAGGAGACAGATGAGGTGAATTGGAACTCCCATCTCTTGGAGAGCTTGCCACAATCTGCTGTGATCTACGCAGTCAAACGCTTTCGCATTATCAATAAAGCAGAAGTAGATGGGTTTCTGGAGCTCTCTTGCTTTTTCCATGATCCAGCGAAGGTTGGCAATCTGGTCTCTAGTTCCTCTGCCCTTGCGAAACCCAGCTTGCACATCCGGAAGCTCCCAATCCACATACTGCTGCACCCTACCTTGAAGGATTTTCAACGCCACCTTGCTAGCATGCGAAATAAGCGCGATCGTGCGGTAGCTGGAACAATCTTTGGCACTGCCTTTCTTTGGAATGGGGATATAAACTGACCTCCTCCAATCCTGTGGCCACTGCAGGGTTGTCCAAATTTGCTGACATTATGTGTACAGAACGTTAACAGCGTCGTCATGGTTGAGGTTTTGTAGCAGGTCTGCTGCAATGCCATCAATTCCGCTAGTTTCGTTCTGGGCAAGGCTGGCTAAGGCCCATTCAACTTTACTCTTCAGGATGCCCGGCTCGAGATCAATAATCACAACCGTCTTATGTTGGGTTTGGACATCCGGGTCCTTCTTGTACAGTTCTTCTGTGTATTCCTGCCACCTCTTCTTTATCTCTGAGGCTTCAGTGTGGTCCCTGCCTTGTTTGTCCTTTATCACGCCCAGCTTAGCACAGAAGCTTCCTTTGATATCTTTGATTGTCTTATACAGAGCTCTTGTGTTCCTCAATTGGCTGTTGTCCTCAACTGCTTAGCACTGTATGTTCAGGAAGGCATTCTTATCTCTTCTTACTATTTTCTGAAAATCCGCATTGAGAACCTTGTATCTTTCTCTTTCCCCCATAACTTTTGCCATCCTCCTTTCCTCAGCTATTTGCAAAGCCTCTACAGATAACCAGTTTGCTTTCTTGCATTTCTTTTGCTTTGGAACTACCTTAGTAGCAACTTCTTGTATTATATCACGAACATCAGTCCACATCTCTTCAGGCTCTCTGTCTTCTAGATCTAATTCTTGAAATCGATTCCTCACTTCTATAGCATATTCTGATGGAATTTGATCCAGATCATGCCTGAAAGGCCTTCCAGTTTTCTGCGTTTTCCTCAATCGAAGCTTAAACTTGGCAACAAGAAGCTGATGATCGGTGCCACAATCGGCAGAATACCTGTAATAACTCTAGTTGCGCAATCGCATGCGGGCCGTAGAATGCTTCTCCCATCTTAAATGCTGAACCCTTGCAGCTCGAATTTAGCACAGAAATGGCACTTCATCGTCAGTATTTGTCGTACCAAATTCGTTTGGGTTGCCTCATTTGATCAGAAGTCAGATTCTCGCATCGTCTGTGGCGACGACGAAGCAAAACGAGCCATTGTGCTAGCGATGGCATCTGTGGCGCCATCTCATGTTATTCACAGCGACACTGTCATAGAAATTCGGCGAAGGAAAGCAGGTGGGCCGAGGGTTTTGCCGAAAGTTTGAAGAGCTATATCAACTCATTTGTTCAAAATAATCAGTGAAACTTTCTTTGGCCAAAACTGCACTAAATTTGATGAGTTTTGTTAGTGCATTGCCATTAATCTTTTCGAGCTCGCATCTCAACTAGATGGCGCCCCCGGTGCCAACGGGCAACGTTTTGTTTTGTTTCGATGCCACCACAGGTGTTCTGATCGAATGAAGACCTCAAATAAGTTTGGTATAAAAATAATGGCGACCAAATGCCATTTCTTTGCTAAGTATGAACTACAAGGATTCAGCTATATAGCTTGAATAAACATTATACTGAATACATTTATTTGCACAACACGCTGTGTTAACTTCTGGCTACATTTGGACGACTATGGAGGCCAATTTTCTACCGGTTCTTGGAGCGATCTGGCAGACCTGCCACCTATAGAGAAGCACGAGCCTGTACTTAAAATGATCGATGTTCCACCTAGGCGGCCAACATTAGCAGAGTGCCTCGATGTCCAGGAAAGGCATCGAAGCACCGTAAACTGGAGTCTTTCGTCGCCGCCATGCTGCATTACTGGACGCGCCCTTTCAGGTCGCGAAAACCGACCGCCCGGAACTGCTATACCATAAAGCCATGGATTCAACGATTTAGATGACCAGGAGCCCGAAGGAGACTGACATGTCTGAAAATAAAAGCTGCTGGCCTTTTGGCTGTCTGGACGTGAGACTCGTAGAAGTGCAATTTAGTTTCTGCCGAAGCTCGTGCGATAGGCACCGTTTTTGCTTCCCACTGTACCTTAATAGAAGAGGCTGGCGGTGATGTGCCGCACAATATTCGAGGCCAGCAACGGGATGTGCGTTGTCAGTACTGTAGAGTTTTACTCTTAATGACTGTATCTGTAAGTTTTCAACGTTTCATTTTATTTCGTTGTGAATCTGTGCCAGTTACGCATACACGTTCGGGAAGTTTTACTGCAGTTCAAACCCCGTGCAGTTTTTGCGGGTAGGACTTAGTATTATTTTGATGTTCCAAACAACTTTGCGTGAATGTACGCGTAAGTGTAAATCTGAAAATCATTCAACCCGGTGTACACCAGAAACCTATGGAGGCGACCGGTCGGCTTCGCTGACTGCGCGAAGCGCACATCGGCATATCCCAAGAAGGCTCACTTCCATCTGCGTACATTGTGTATCGCAACTTTCTGGCATTGAAGTGTGAACGTTAACGGCGAATACGCACGAACCACTTTGCGAATGTATGGCAAAATCAAAAAAGTGTCCGCTCGCCACAGTGGTTAAAACGCTCGAGCGATGATCCCAAGGACGCGGCTGCGATAGCGGGGCTCCTCAAGGAACCCCAGGCGTTCAAAAATTTCCTGAGCTCTCCACTCGGTCCCCGAGGCGGCCGGTATCGAACTCGCGTTCTTGGGTCAAGCGACGAAACCACTGAGCCACCGCGGCGGGGCTTGTCACTGAATCAAGAGTTGCCACGTTATTGCCGTCGGAATCTGCTAATCGCAAAAAGAACAATAAGAGCAGACCAAAATCGAATGATACCGATCGCGGCGGAATACCGGCCCAGACACTGTAGTTTAGTGCAGTAAGAAAACCACGCCACTCAACTCTAACTCAACTCTAACGTTCCTTGCACCTCCGATCGACTATCACCTAACTGATCTTCCCACCTTTATACTGGCGTGGGCTGTCAAGATATAAAGACAACAAGGACATTTCAGTGACGCCCACGGAAAACTTACACCTGTTTTATTCTCTGCACGGCAAGCAACCTGGAGGCTATAAAGAAACAGAAAGAGAGAAGTGTTCACCAGAGAAATAGCGGCCTTATTACATTTTTTTTTTTCGCGCGCTCTCTGATTTCATTTTGCTGCGCCCAAACCGGCTTGCAGTTAAACTCTGGTTCGATGAACGGTAATCTCGAATGAAGGCTGCTTAGTGTCGCAGAAACTGATTCGTCTTCGTTTGCACTTTCTTCTTTCATTCAATCAGGGACACTTGGCTACTCATCTTATTTTAACGAAAGGTTTTTACTGTTTTATCCGCACAAAATGAAAGATTGAGCGGAACTGAATTAGCGCAAGCTCATTTGAGCACCTACTGTCTGAGAAAAAAAGCAAAAGAAAGGGGCAGATTAAGAGCTGGCTATAATTTAAATGCTTTAACAAACTTTGGTCATCATCTCCTACATTGTTCTAACTTGATGAGCCCTGTTATATTTCGAGGACGACGGCAG
>JAJIZL010090482.1:0-12463 GCA_023969395.1 Amblyomma maculatum
ACAAGAGAAATATAAAGAGCGCTTTGTAACTGCACGTGCATGTATGCAAGTACCTCTCAAATTATTTGCCTCAATATATCGCAGAAACGCTCGCGCTCAAATTTCGCATTAGTGATTATGGCAATCCTCCTTGATTTTGTTTCTTCACAAAACTATAGAGGCGCCGTCTCATTAACGTTGTATTCAACTTAGTTCGCCGCATCACTTGCTGAAAACTGTTCCCCCTGCTCACTGACATGACTAACCAACATCGCGGCAATGACATGGACACAAACGTCGAAGTGCCACAAAAATTTAATTTCCAAGTCATCGGTAAAACCTCTAGTAAAACCCATCGGTAAAATGGAAAAAAAGGAATGCGGATTTCAGCATTTTTTGCGAAGTTCTGGGTTAGCGAAGTTCTGGGTCTTTATTTTACAATATAAAGTTCGTTTGTGGGTATCAGTGTAAGGATAAATAGAGACAAGAATGAATAATGTAATCAATTCTCCCGAAACGCTTCTGTAGGTGATTTGGCACGCTTGCTTCCCCCATCCTCTCAAGCAAAAGCGTCAAGCATGTTCATGCCGCAATGAATTTGCGCTCTTCTATATGATGACTCGTATAGAGGCCGGATTTTTTGGGCATATAAAATTCACGTTTTAGGCCTGCAACATAGAAAGTTAAAATTGCATTTCAAGCCCCGAACGGAGAAAATAAGCGCTATAAACTTTAGCATTGAATATTGCTTGCCATGATGAGCCCAGCTCTGGCCACTTGGGCTTTGCACGCACACTCACCCGAGTTCGTCAAGCCTATTATTGGCCTAAACTTGCTGACGCCGTTTATCGCTACGTCAGAGGCTGTCGTGAGTGCCAACGTCGAAAGGAGACGCCTCTCAAGCCAGCGGGTTTGGTCCAACCTATTGCGCCTCCCCGAACACCGTTTGACCAAATCGGCATCGACCTTCTGGGCCCATTTCCGCTGACATCGGTCGGTAACAAATGGATTATAGCCGCGACCGACTATCTCACACGGTATGCTGAAACCAAGGGGGTGAAGCGTGGCACGTCATCTGAGATCGCCCAGTTTTTTATGCAGCAAATCGTGTTGCGCCATGGCGCGCCGTCCCAAGTAATCACCGAGCGAGGCACGGCGTTTACGGCACAACTTATGCACTACGTATTTGAGCTGAGTCACACGAGCCATCGCAAAATCAGTGCTTATCACCCACAGACGAATGGCCTCACGGAGAGACTCAATAAAACGATCGCCGAGAAGATTGCAATGTACATAGACTCCCAGCACAAAACCTGATACGAGGTTCTCCCGTACGTCACATATGCCTACAACACTGCCATCCAAGAGACTAGTACGCGTTTTACGCCATTTCGCCTGCTCTATGGACGCGACGTTCAGACGATGTTAGATGCCATGTTTCCGTGCTGCATGGATAATCCTCTCATCCCAGACGCTGAACAGTTTGCTCAGCGCGCCGAGGAAGCACGTCAACTTGCCCGCATCCACATTCAGCAACAGCAGGGAAAGGATACGCGTCGCTACAACCTCCGTCATCGACACGTCACATACCAGCCAGGAGAGCAAGTTTGGGTGTCGACGCCAGTGCGCCGGCCCGGCTTGTCTGAAAAACTGATGTCGCGATACTTTGGACCTTACAAGGTTCTGCGCCGTGTCACAGAAGTGACATACGAAGTCCTTCCAGCGGGTACTTGCAGACCTCGTGTCGGCAACCACGCTCCGAGATGGTGCACGTTGTCCGCATGAAACCGTATTTCACGCGGTAATGTGCAGTGCACTATGCACTCGTTTAGTTGTGTAGGGCACCGCCTCCGTTTTATATTTGGTTTCTGTACTGACTTGCATCGCCCATCGCTCGCGCACAGTCTGTGCTTTGGTTTGTTTTTAAGGAGGGGGAGTAATGCCACCTGGTGTCCCTGATGTTCTTAGGTGGCGCCTGGAAGAAAAGGACGCCGAAGTTGCCTCGCGTGCTGTGCGCGGAACTTCGCCTGCTGGTTCAGCTTCGTCCCGTCGTGTTAGTCACGTCTATCCCTGTTGTTCGTGACAATATATAAGATCTGAATATCGGCGCACAATATCCGCCACAAGATGAAAAAGAAAGATACAGAAGCGGATGATTTGTTGTTTTAATAAGGGTGCGCAGGAAGCAGTGTTTGAAGGTTGTCCCGCAACATGCCGTAGAATTCACATGTTTCAGTAAAGCAGAAAAGGCGGTCGATTTCTACCGCGAGAATTATTTGTAAAGAGTGTTACCAACACCTTTGAGGCACGTTTGACGTGCCTGGAAGCGACCAATAATATGCAAATACAATTTTTTAAAATCCTTAAGATATCCTATGCTAAAGAAACGAATGTTTCTAGGTTTCTTTCGTTTCCTCAAAGGTCTCTGGGAAGGCATTACATGAGAGAGTGGGTGTTGCATGGGCGAACAAGTTTCATAAAAATCACAATGAAAAGGTTTCGGTGAGCTGTTTGAATGCTTTGGAGTCGATGATTGTGGCGACTTCGGTGGGCAGGTTATTCTAGTCTCCTGCGCGCAGGAAAAATGACTACTGAAAAGTAATAGTATGTGCTTGTGTGGGTACACACTGCATTAATGCGGCTGGAGCAGGTGATGCGGTGGGCTCTTTTTATGTACGGGTTATAAGCAGACAAATATTGGAAAAATTTATGAAAAAGGTTAAGACGTGCTATTCTGTGCCGTGAGGCTATAGAGAGGGCAAGGTTATTTGTTCTTTAATCGCCGAGATTCTGGAAAAATAGGAACAATTAAACAAAAAAAAGACAATAGTTATTATTTTCTGAACTGACTCGAAGGCTTTGATAAGGCTGTTTGACATGGATCAAAAATAGAATAAGCATACTTTAATTTTGGTCGCGGAAACATTTGGAAAGCAAGTTGCTTAATGGTTATTAAATGTTTATAGACGCGAGAGAAAGGTTGCGCCGTATATAACATGCATATAGCACGGTTAGCAGAATTTATTATTTGGTTAACATGATGTGTCCATGTTAGGCCAGATGAAATATGTACACCGACGTATTTGGCTGATTCAATTTTTGCACTATGGATGCTATTGATCAGGAACAGCACAGTTACGACGACGGTGAATAGGCAGTTGCACAGTTTTAGAGACATTTAATGACAAGAGCCAAGTGTTACACCAGTCCTATATGCGAGAAACGTCAATTTATAATGCGAGATAGTCGGTGGGATTTGTTATTTTTTGATAAACGACAGTCACCAGCGAAGAGGCGGATATGGGAAGAAATATTATGAGGCAGGCCATTAATGTATATCTAGAAAAGGAGAGGCACAAGCATGCTACCTTGCGGTGCGCCTGAAAGCGAAGGTGTTTAAGGAGGAAGAGTGTGAGTTGAAATACAGGAACTGCTGTCGGTTAGTTTAAAATGCCCGAATCCAGTTCAGAACACACGGATGAAGGTTAAAACGCGGTGGAAAAAGCTTGGCGGTCTAATCTGTGATACGCCTAGAATATTCCACTGCAGGAATGCCTGCTTGCTGCCCTATGTTCTGTTCCCATAAACGAAGAACAATTTTTCTGCAATATTAATCACGTGTGTGCCCTGTGCTGTTAAGCGCTATAGCTAGTGACAGTATAGTGGTAACTGAAGAAAGAATTGACGCTGGTTACATCACCTTGTCGTGCAAAAATATAAATTGTTAGGGGCTAAGTGGGCTAGCAATTGTGACCCCGGTGATGATGAATAACTTTATTAACACCCGTCAAGGAAAAGATTCCTCCCCTTTCATCAGGCTGGAATCTCTTGGGATTCAGCGGTGTCCAGGCCCAGGTGGATGATTTTTGTTTGGACTTCTTTGTTCCGGCTGATCATTAAAGCCTCCCAAGACTCTAGATTTCTGTCTGTCTCGTTGTATTATAAGGCATGTCGGTTTTCCTAAATGCACCTCAACGGTAGCAACTGTTCTAGCCGGAGAACATCCTGTCACTGCCTATGTAGCCGTCGAGACCCTGAGAATTCACACATTAGAACCTCGCACGAGCTCCCAATCACCATCTGGCAAATCTCCCAGCAACTAGACCATGTACTACTGCCTTTTCCAAAACCATTGAAGCTCACCGCACTTATCTTTCCTCGTAGTTCACCCCTGCTTCAAGACCGTGTGCACCCATATGGAGCCTACATGAACCTCAGATTCACCTATTAATTCCTGGCATAAAGAAGAAAGCTGGGGTACCAATGCTTGCCATGCAACAAATAACGCTGGATCACCTTCACTCTAAGCACAATCGCCGAATGCATGTGTGCACGGATGGTTCAGTTACGTCAGCCAGCTCCGCGGGGTCTGTGGTAGTACCGGCAAGGTCCGTCTTGATAAAGCTAAAGACTTCACATCTCACCTCTTCGACTGGCGCGGAACTAGCTGCTCTACGGGCTGCAGTCGAATACATCAGCCAGGACCTCCCCCAAGAATGCTCAGTTTTCACTGACTCCAAAGCAGCGCTTCAAGGCATGCAAGCGGCACTACGCCACGGCTCAAATGAACAACTAATTGCAGAGATCCGCACGCTGCAGCTAGCTCAGGCGAAAATCGTAACTTGTCTAAATGGTTTAAGGAACAATTCCCAGTGGATACCAGTTCGATCCCAGTTTAATCCCAGTTGGATCAAACAGGAATTCAACTGGGATCTAACTGGTACTACCTGGGAATTGCCCCTTAAACCATTTAGACCAGTTACCATTTTCACTTAGGGCACCACTCCGCATTATCTAAAGACCACGACATCATATACCAGTGGTTGCCAGGACACTGTGGCATTGCAGGGAATAACCAGGCGGACGACGCTGCGCGTTCTGCCCCCAACGATGTACTTCCAGTCCAAATTCCGTTAACGAGCCCCATTCCCTCTGGGTGTATTCCCCATCACACAACACGTCGTGAAACAACGTTACTGTGCTTCCTATGGCTTGGCGTTGCATTCGCAAACAAATACGCCTTCCCGATCGGGATGGCTGACAGCCCTGCTTGCGAACGATGTGGCGTTGATTAAACGATTGAGCACCTCCTTTGTGATTGCCCTGGTTTTGCAACTGAACGACATACGCCTCGTACTGCATTAACGGAAGGGAAGATCTTGGGACCATGTCCACAAAAGTCATCTGCGCTCTAAGCCTACAATACACTTCGCTTTTTAAGAGAGACCAGCCTGATTGACAGACTGCGACTTCTCCTATCCTATTCTACTCTCCCCCTTCAATCCTCCATTCCCCTTCCCCAGTGCAGGCTAGTTAACCGGAATTCATTCTTTCTGGTTAACATTCCTGCCTTCCTCCCTCCTTTTCTCCTCTTTCTCCTTCTCCTCCCTCGTTACAGTGTGTACACCGCGGGTCCTGTATCACCGGATGCCATCTGCTTAGTGCGAGTGGGTTGGGAAAAGCCCCCGCCTGCAGCGTTATCAATATGGCCTCTTCCTTTCTGCTAAGATATTTGCCTGCTCGAGGCAGTGTCTGTTTTTTCTGATCTGTAATGATTAAGAATATCGTAACATGTGCTCAGCTCCTTGCTCTGAAGAGGCTATATCTGCTCCACGAGACCGCACTGGTATCCCAGTGTGCGAGTCCTCGGGCCAGTGCGTGTTCTGTCTTGTTTCCTTCCAGGCCCTCGTGGGCCGGAGTCCAGACTAGGTTAATTAGCTCCGCCGGTGGCGATCCGGCGGCCAGAATTTTAACCGCTTCGGCAGATATCCTGCCTACGTTGTATTTTCAAACAGCCGATCGGCAATCGGTTACAATCACCCTTACATTCTGTTGTATTTATAGGGCCAGCGCAATGGCTACCTCCTCAGCCGCTGTTGCGTCCCTCTTTCGAATGCTGCAGCACGAGACCCAGTCCCCACCCTTCCTGGTTTCTAGGGCTATAAAACCCGTTCTGCGTTCGTATTCTGCCGCGTCCGTGTAAACCACGTCCTGTCTGTTTGCTAGTTTTTTTCTGTAGAGCTTTCGCTCTGTCCTTTCTTCTACCCTCATGATGTACCGGGTGCATGTTTCTTGGAAGTGGTGGGATTCTTATTTTATTCCTTATGTCTGCTGGGATATCTTCAGTCAGCTTCGTCCTTGCTCGAGGTTAGAAGCCTAGCTTTTTTAGTATCTTTAGTCCAGGTCGGCTGCGTAGGAGTCGTTGCTGCTGTGCTACTTTGGTAGCCTCAATGTGCTCGTCTAACGTGTTTGAAATCCCCGTGTTCAGAATTTTCTGCGTGGATGTGTACGGAGGGAGGCCCAGGGCGGTTTTGACACCTTTTCTAATTAGGATTTCAATCTTGTTCTTTTCTGCTTTTGCCGGCCGTAGGTACGGTGCCATGTATGTGATCTTACTGATTACAAATGAATGAATTAATCCCAATAGGTTCGCCCCGTGTTTGTTTGCTATTCTCCAAATTAGCCGACATGTCTGGCCTACAGTCGATTCGAGTTTTTGTATCGTTTCGGTGTTCTTACCGTTTGACAGGATCCGAAGACCCAGCATTCTAATCCTTTCTGCCCAGTGTATTTTGTCCCCATTTACCGTTAGCTTTATCCCGTGTTCCTGGAGCTTTCTCTGTCGACTTTGTCGGCCGAGAAAGAGCGCTTCCAATTTCTCGGCAAAGCATTCAAGTCCTATTTGGTTTAGGTACGACTCAATTTCCTCAATCGCTGTTTGGAGCGTGTTTCCGATGTGCGCATCACTGCCTCTGGTAACCCAGAGGGCGAGATCGTCCGCGTATATTGTGTAGTTGAGTCCTTCTATACCTGCCAATTTCTTCGGTAGGTCAATCATTGCAATGTTGAAGAGTGTTGGGGATAGGACTGAGCCTTGAGGAGTACCTTTATTACCCAGTCTTATTCCTTTCTCTTCCTTCCTTCCTAGGCAGATATTAACTGAAAGAAAGACTTTGACGTAATTACATGTCTTTCTACCTACATTTAGAGTTTCTAGGCGGTCTATAGTATGGCTGAGTGGTCAAAATTGTCGAAAACTTTGGCCACGTCAAGACCGACTATTACCCTTGTGTCTAACGTTGCAGTTGGCACAAGAACACTAGCAACGACTGTGTTTAGCGTCGATGTTAAAGTCGCCACTGGTGATCAGTGGAGCGTCCAGGGCCCGCGCTATGCATCGGCCGCATTTCGGTGGAGAAGAAACGCAAATACGTCCGTCTGCTGTGCGATATCAGCGCACGTTAAAGATCCCCAGGCAGTCCACCACTGCTACACATCTCTGTTCTTTCAATGCCGCCTCATCTCTTTTAATAATGATAATAATAATTGCTTAACAGGAAAGGAAAGGTGCAGTATCTACCACACTTGTTCCGTGGAAACCTGAATCGTACCGTAAGGGAAGGGAGAAAGGTGGGAGTGAAAGCGGAAAGAGAGAAAGGAGTGGCGTAGTAAAGGTCTCCAGAGTAATTTCGAACACTTGGGGTGTGGCTGCTCCTGGCCCTACGGGGCTAGGATTGGTAGGTCACTGCCTCTTGCAGCGGGGGCTAGCCTAGCTGCCACCGCATTTTTATCTGTTCTAGGCCGTTATTGCACCTGCTACCGTTTTGGTGGTGGACGACGGCTGTGGCGACGTGAGTCGATCTTTGTCTCCAACTTCCTTTTCTTTCTTCTCAATTTCCTCTTCTGTACGCACGAGGCAGCGGAGGTGGCTCAGCTACAGAGCCAGTAACAGGTCCGTGCATTCCTTCTTTCTTCAGTCGCAACAACAACACTTGCACCCGCTACCGTTTCGGTTGCTGTTGTTGTGGCTGTAGGAAGAAGGAAAACAAGTGCACGAGCCTGCTGCTACTGGCTCTGTAGCTGAGCCATCTCCGCCGCTGCCTCGTGCGGAAAGAAGAGAGAAAGTAGAGAAGAAAGAAAATGAAGACGGAGAGAAAGACGTGCGCCGTAACAGCCGTCGTCCACCACCTAAGTAGTGGCGGGGTGGCAGGCTAGCCCCCGCCACAAGCGGCCTTGACCTACCAGTCTCAGCTCCGTAGGGATAGGAACAGCCACCCTTCACCACCTCCCTACAATTTCGGTTGTGGACGTCGGCTGTTACGACGCGCGTCTTTCTCTCTCTTTCTCTTCTTTTCCTTTCTTCATTCTCTCTTCTGCTCGCCCGAGGCAGCGAAGGTGGTGTCGGGAAGTGGTGAAGGCTGGCTGTGATGGGGCTGGTGCAGGTGGGTCACCGCTGCTTGCGGCGGAGGCTGGCCTGGCACCGAATTTTTATCTGTTGTAGGCCGTCATTGCACACGCCACCGCTGGTGGTGGACGACGGCTGTTGTTGCAGCGTGCGTCTTTCTTTCCCTCTTGCTTTTCTTCTCTATATTCTCTTCTATCTGCACGACGCAGCGGAGGTGGCTCAGCTACAGAGCCAGTAGCAGACCCGTGCATTTTTCCTTCTTCCTACAGCCACAACAACAACAAGGCTGGCTGTTCCTAGTCCTACGGGGCTGGGACTGGTAGGTGAACGTCGCTTGCGGCTGGGGGCTATCCCGCCACCGAATTTTCATCTGTTATAGACCGTCATTGCTTTCATGTGTTCCCCACCACCGACAACAACAAGCCAAGGACTACCTGCCAGCCTCTAATCCGCGGGCGCACGCCTCCCCGTCTGCCCCGGCGCGCGTGCCGGGGGCGGGGAAGAGGACGCCCATTTCCGATGGAGATAAAAGTTGTGCAACCAACCACGCATATACGAAGCTGACCCCGGCGGGCGTTCGATCCAGTCGTCGGTGCGGCGCCTTTTATTTGCCGCTTCCTCGAACGCGGCACCACAAAGTATATAGAAATAGACGCAGTACAGCAGGCATCAACGGCATTTCAAATAGGTTGACAGCAAAGAAAAGGTGCAGTATCTGTCACTATTCTCCGCGGACACCTTAAGCGAGCTGTGAAGAAGAGGAAGGCGGCAGTGAAAACAGAGAAAGAGGTGCCGTAGTGGAAGGCTCCGGAACACTTCGCCACAGACGCTTTCACCCCATCGCAGTTTAGTAGTCGAAAGTGCCCTTAGAATTTTTATTAATACAGTTTTGGGGCACACGGACTAGAAACTCTCCCAGGCTACCTTATGCCTTCGAAGTGTCATTACTCTAGGCAATAATTAACGAAACTAGATCGTGCTTGATCACCTGATGACACTTTCTGACCGATACTTAAAATAATTCACACGAGAATTTATGAAACTCCTCTGAGCCTCACTATAGGACACCTACGGTTACTTTGTAGCATTTTGTGGATGGAACAGTGGGCTGGGGGAGGGGGCCGCTTCTGGCCCCACGGGGCAGAGAATGGAAGCGGTGGCGGATGCAATGACGGCCTACCGTCGTCACGAGCCCCCGCCTCAAATGGCGGCCCACCATTCCCAGTCCCGCAGGGCCAGGAGACCCTCCCCCCCCCACGGCTCCGCTCACAAAATGCTACAGGATATCCGTAGGTGCCCTAGTGAGGCCCAGAGGAGTTTTCAAAAATTTCGTGTGGATTATTCTAAGCATTGATCAGAAAGCATCGGCAGGTGAACAAGCACGAACTGCGAACAGTTTCGCTAATTATTGCCTACAGCAACGGGAACCGCGGGCTGGGGGAGGGCGGCTGCTCCTGACCCCACTATGCTACCAAAGGTAGCATATAAAGTAACTCTAGCCACATGCACGAATCCGGGAATGGTACATTCTTAGAAAAAAGTTGGAGAATTCACTAATGAACTACTAACATTTTACTTGTCACATAGATCACTACCTTCTTAGTAACTCGAGGTAGTAAAAGTACAGCTAGTAAAATTCACTGCTCCCGGAAGTTAGTGAACAGTACCAGCACTAGTTAGAATAGGTTAGTGAACATCAGCACCTTCGTGCATTACAGTTTGCCATTGAAGGCTAGTAGGATATGCTACCTTCTATGTAGTACACACTACTACCTCACCTAGAGATTCGCACTAAGTAGATCGGGGAAAGGGGATGGAGGGTGGCTTCGGTGGTGTACGATGGTTGTTGCGGCGCGCGTCTTTCTCTTCCTCTTCTTTTGATTTCTTCTCTATTTTCTCTTCTGTCCGCATGAGACAGCGGAGGTGGCTCAACTACACAGCACAAAGCATGGTGTCTTGAGTATCCTTTGGGTAGAGGAATCGCCCACACGTCCCAATCGTCTTGATGCGCGGTATGAAAAAGCATCCATACAATTGCTGATTCTTCACATCTAGTGATTTCTGTTCTTGAGGTAAGCTGGCGTTATTGTTGTACTGAATTCAAACGATACTAGAATGATTATATTGCTATATTTTCATCCCTCACATTACCTAGATTTGACTTTGACGTTACAGCCATCGATTGGCTGCTGAAACTGAAACCGAAACCGGTGAGAAAAGAAATCCGACTATAATTTTTTCAGCAGTCACAGGCGAATATGACCTGTTGATCCATGCACCGTAATGTCTAAGACATTATTACAAAGGATAAAACACGAACCTAAAAATTAGGTGTCTATACCCCTTTAATATGAAAACTTTCTACCATGTATTCCCTGATTTGAACCATGTCATTCCAAAAGTTATGGCATGGGTTACATGTGCCAATCAAAATAAATCCCAACCCTCTTTTTCTTTTTTTTTTTTTTTTGTACGCAAGCTTGTCATAAGGCATATTATAGAAACTCATGTAAATGGTTTTCCGTCAGGAACCGGGACAGGCTCCCGCTCTTATCGTTTTTTCCCTCTTTTTCGCACACCAATGATAATGTCTTCACAAGCCAGCTGACCAAGGCTTCTGACCATCTTCAGAGGCACCTATAAATATGCAAAAAGTGCAGTAAAACATCGGTATAGTGAATGCGTAAAAAAATTGCGAAATAACTTGATACAGTGAAAATTCGTTACACTGGTAAAACTAGTTAGGCGAAGCGAAAGAGTTGTTTTGCTCTGGTTAGGTTTAGGTTTAGACGTAAGCAGACATGGCTTTGCAGCAATTAAATTGCCAAGACTGTTGTGTCGAGGACGCCATCTTCCGCCAAAGGTCAAGTGGTTGTACTCCATAGGTGGTACCATGGCCTTAATTTAACCTTTAAATTAAGGCCAGGTTCGAGAAATCGCCCGGCTTTTGCAGCTTTGGTGTTCATGCAGTATACCTTTCACTATAAAAAATGACAGCTTTCCCTCTGATGTACCATTTCCCACGCAACATGGCTGCACTGCCACTGCATACAATTCTGTTGGAGTATGATTTGCTGTTGTTGTGTGCCAGCGGTGCTGTGTCAGCAAGTGAAACGCACTGGATCTAGGCTTTCAGAGCCTCAGGAAATGTTGTGAGCGCCTTCAAAATGGCGCTGTAAGTTTGAATAGGTCTCCCCGTTTATTTAGTCAAGCATGGCCAGACTCGAGTGGCGGCAGCGTACTCTTTATGGTCTGTGCACAGGGGTGGCTCCTGTCTTCCGCCGCTGTGAATTGTGGCGCTGTGACTCTAGTCGTCCTTGGTGGGCGGAATAGCCGCTTGTGCGCGATGTGCATTTGCTCCGTTTATTGAGAGTATCAACCAAGGGCCGACAAACCCCTCCTACTGTTTTACTCATCACACTCCAAACATCATAAGAGAGCAATAGCCAAGCAGTGCTTAAATAATACCCTGAAAAAATCCTGTTGTCACTCAATGACCCATGGTTTTCAAAGGCAAGTAACGCGTGTTTCATGTTATCGGGATATCCGACCAGCCCCACTGTATCTGTATCTGAAGGGATATTAGATGAAACAAAGAAAAGAGATAGACTGAGCAAAGGAAACGCAATAAGAACAGTGGTAATTCCCTATTTGCATAGCACCTTGCACCGCCTAAAAAAGGTTGCGAAACGCAGCAATATCAGTGTTGCTACTGGCGCCCGAGAAGCTGGGAAAACTACTCAAAATAACGAACCCTTGTCTAAAGTTTCAAAAATTGACACAGTGCGAAGAAACCGGACATATGAATAAGACTCACACAAGACGGGCTGGGCGCTGTCTGGTGTGTCATCTTCCTGGGTCCAGTCTCTTCGCGCTGTGTTAATTTTTGAAAGTTATGAACCAACTAGCCTAGACCAAGATCCTTTCCTAAGCCTAAACAGCAGTGCACAATCATACATTGGGAGCCCCTTCGTAGCTTGTACCTCCGGGGTAGTGTATGAAATTACCGTATACCATGCGGCTCGAGATACATCGGCCGAACTGGCCAATGTGTGAAGAGATTATTGGAGCACAGGAGAAATGTAGGCAACTGCAGGGATGGTAATCTCTCTGTGCATTGTCATGACTGTGCGGAAAAGAATGAAAAGAGAGTGCAAACCGTTTTTTAACGCATGCAAAATATTAGCCAATCATATGTGCAAAGATGTCAGGGAAGTATCCGAGGCTGATCTGATTAAAAACGCGGGTGCATTCTGTGTCAGTACACCATCTGTTTCTCAGACAGCAAAAATTTGCGCG
>JAJIZL010090485.1:0-10261 GCA_023969395.1 Amblyomma maculatum
GTCCACTTGTCAAAACGTTGGCTCATCTGCGACCTGAGGCGTACCCTGTTTACCCTTGTTGTTGTGGAGGTTTCCGAACATATGAAGCTAGCGCTCTTCCACTTTTCTGGATTTTATATCGCTGTGAGCTATTTGTGATCCCGACAGCCTTCGGGATGGCGGGCGCACGACCCCTGCGCCCACCCGCCACCATCGAACAGGCTACAGCGTACTCGACGGGTCACCTTGACGTCGCGGACGTGGAGCTTCCAGACTCGGCAGATGACTCCACCGTGACTGAGATGGATTCCGACAACAGCTACACGCCTGTACAGTCGCGCCGCCTGAAAAGGAAGCTGCGCCGAACATCAGTAATGAGTGAGACACCAAAGAAGAAAAGAAGAATGCTGAAAAGCAAGGGATCTTTTCCGTGGCCTTCGTACCAACAACGGCAACGGCGAATCTGAATGTGATAAACAGACAGCACCTGACCCATTTTTTCGACCAGCTGGTTCCCGGTGAAGTTGACTAAGTCAGAATTAATCCCTGGAAGAATGTACTGACCGTGGATGTCAAATCCAAGGCTACAGTGGACAAGCTGAAAGGAATTGGTGCGCTAGGCAACATGCCGGTCCGTTCCTTTCTTGCACATGGGAAAAAGACTACTGCAGGTGTAATCACCGACGTTGACACCGAGATAAGTGAAAGCGATCTCTGCACGCTGATCAAATCTACGGCGCGCATTGTGGATGTTCATCGATTCGGGCGCTCAAAGTGCGTTAAATTAGTCTTTGAAACTGAATCCCTCCCATCCCACGCTAAAGTGGGCTATGTGAGACACCCAGTTCGGATGTATGTTCCAAGACCTGTTCAGTGCCACAAATGCCACAAGATCGGACATGTGAGCGCCGTTTGTCGAAACGAGGTATCCTGCCGTCGATGCGATGGTACGCATCCTCATGACGCATGCCAGACGGAGACTGTCAAGTGTGCGAACTGCTCGGGTGCCCATGAAGCGACGGCTAAGGACTATCCTAAAATTCGGGATGAAAAACGTATACTAAAACAGATGGTGAGAGATAACTCGACTCATCAAGAAGCGGCCGCGTCTATTCGTCGTCGCAAGCACCTTTCCCGACGCCGACACAAGGAATCGGAAGGCAAGCCAAGCCTGGATAAGTCAACTTCAGAGTTAACGTCAGCTCAGGTGCCACAACAGATTGAGGCTAATCCCGTTAAGAGTACTCTTGCTGTAATGTCGCAGACAGTGTCAAAGGCCAAGGATCAGACAGAGGTTGTTGTATTACCTACCACATCTGATGCTGAGTGGCCAGCTCTACCATCAAAGGCCAACGCCAGGCCTAATCCCAGTTTGGTTGCCACACGAACTGAAAATTCCGACAACCCCAACATCCAGCAGATAAAATAAATGCTGAAACAGCTGGTTCGTTCAATGCGGGTGCTGCTCTCCAGCATCAACACGCAAACAGCAAAGTTTGCTGTTCAGTTTTTGGGCGCATTTGAGCCGCTCTTGGCGGCATTGCAATAATTCACAATGGCGCAACAAACTAACCCCACCTCTGTGACGATGCACTTGCGCCGTAGTGTAGTGATGAAATGGTATGCCCGATGCCTGCGTGGTCGGCTGAGTGACTTCCGACAGCGGGTACAGAAGTACCGCTTTCCTGTGATTGTGATCTGTGAGCCCAACATGCCGGCTGCTTTCCGCCTTTCTGGATATGTTCTGCTATGGTCTAGAGAAGCAAACGAAACAAGCAAAGTGCTGGTATGTGTACGCCAAGACATTGCGCACGTCCGCCATGTTGTGCAGCCCCACAACACGAACCACTACATTTGTTTGACGTTAACCCTGAAAGGACGAGTATGTTCCGTAATTGGCGCTTATATTCCACCGAGAGATGGCTTGGACAAAGCATATCTATTTTCAACAATCCAGTGTTGTGCAGCTCCTCGTATTATTGTGGGGGACTTTAATGCTCACCACCCTCAGTGGGGTAGTGCAATAATGAGCAATAGAGGAAGAGACCTGGCAGACTTTATGCATACGCAAGATCTCGTCAATATAAACGATGGCTCACCGACGTTTCTACGCGGAACAACCTACAGCAGCTGCTTGGATGTGGCGTTTGTTTCCAGAAGCCTCCATCCCTCCGTTTCTTGGTGTAGTGATGTGGAAACACATGGGAGTGATCACATACCAACGTATATATGCATCAAGTGGTTTGCACCTGCCACTTCACCTCGTGTGCAATGCACAGACTGGCCCGCCTTTAGGGCAGCGGTGGAGACTTCCAGCGTGGACCTCCAGTCTCCATCTCAAATAAAGGGACTCATTACTTCCTCTCTCAGTGAGAACACTCGCTATGTTAGTGTGCCGGTGTCAGTGTCCAGCATCGACGTGGAATTCGAGCGGCTTCGCGCGATCCGTCGGCGGGCTGAAAGGAAGTACAGAAGAACGAAATCCGCGCAAGATCCCGCACTTTCTCGCCGAGCTAAACGACAAATTTTGCGTCACCTGGAGAGATTAGGACGACAACGTTGGAGACAGTTCTGCTCATCACTGGATCCCCGTAAGCCCCTGTCGCGTATCTGGCATGTTGCGAGAAGCTTGCGCACACCTCCGCGAGAAAGGCACCCTTTTCGTGCCCTGGCCCTTTACCAACGCCGCAATGAAGTTGACGTAGCTGAAGATTTTTTTTAAATGGTTGTGGGCACAAACCAGGCACAGGTACCAATTTCAGAGGTTTTCGCACCACCTTCGCCCAATGATCAATACGACGTGCCCTTTACAATAACTGAATTAGACGCCGCTCTTGCTTCTTGTCGGCATTCATCTGCACCTGGTCCTGACGGGATTACTTATTCAACCTTATCGAACCTAGGCAAGGATGGTAGAACTGCATTACTTAATTATTTCAGTGATATATGGGCTTCCAGTACTGTTCCTGAACACTGGAAAATTAGCCGCCTGGATGCTCTTTTGAAGCCTGGAAAGCCTCCTCTCGAACTTACCTCATACCGGCCAGTTGCCCTAGCAAGCTGTGTTGGAAAAGTTATGGAGCGCATGGTGCTGGCAAGACTTGAGTGGTATCTAGAAAGTAATGATCTTTATCCGAATATGATGACTGGATTTCGCCGCGGACGCTCTTCCATTGACAGCGTCATCGACCTTGTGGCGACAGTAGAACACGAAAAGCGTCACCGTCGACTAGTAGCTGCTGCATTTTTAGATATAAAGGGAGCTTACGACAACGTCCTCCATGAAGCTATTCTTGATGGACTTGACGACGTGGGAGTTGGTGGCCGGCTGTACTTGTGGATTGTAAGCTATCTCAGCGGCCGCTCTGTTTACATGACTACGCCTGAAGGAGATACTACCCATTTTCAGGTCGGTCGTGGAGTTCCACAGGAAGGAGTTCTCAGCCCAACTTTATTTAACGTTGCGCTAATTGGCCTGGTGAGTGAACTGCCAACTAACATCCACATAAGTGCATATGCTGACGACATCTGCATCTGGGCCTCTGGTTCGACGCGCCCACAACTACGTGCGAGACTGCAACGAGCTGTGTCATCAACATCGACGTACTTACGGCGTCAAGGTTTATTTTTAGCGGCAGAAATGTGTGCAGTGATCGCGTTTACGGGAAAATGTGTCACCCGCTACCCGATTACCCTTCATGGAGTCGTAATACCATACGTCTCCAGGCACAGATTCGTGGGAGTAATTATTGACCACCGGCTATCTTGGTCCAAACATATTGCTATGGTGAAGAAGAGGCTAATTAATTTTTGCCATGTACTTCGTTACATAGCTGGCATCAAATGGGGTCCAACTGAGCGCTCCTTAATACGGCTTTACGAGGCTCTGTTTGTTGGCTACATCCGGTACAGTCTACCAGTACTCTCTAGTATGAGCATTTCCTGCTTGTGGACTTTAGAGAGCGTGCAAGCGCAGGCACTGAAAATATGCCTTGGACTGCCCAGATGCACCTCTAACAAAGGCACAATTGAAGAGGCACACGCTCGCCCAATGTCCATATACTTGTCACACGAACCACTTCGTGTATATTTACGAGCACTTACGAGACACCGTTTTCACCCACTCAGCAAGATTCTGGATGAGAGGCCGGACTGCAGTTCTACAAGTGCACTCCGCTGCCATCAGTCGCAAGTACCGACAGGATATGCCCTCCCATATCGTCCCACCCAACCACCATGGACGATGGATAAACCTTTGGTGCACATTCGTGTTCCCGGCATACTAAAGAAATCAATGGTACCAATTAGTGGACTCAAACAACTTACTCTGGCACACATCTGGTCAGAATATTCCAGTTATATTCAAGTATACACCGATGGATCTGTGTCAGCACAGGCATCCGCTGCAGCTGTGGTCATACCAGCTCAGAAAACGACTCTGCATTTCCTTTTGGGACATACCTCTACATCAACCGCTGCCGAACTTGTAGCCATTCGGGAATCCATTGGCTATATATGTGGGGAACCACCTCAAAAATGGTGTATATTCACGGACTCGAAGACTGCATTACAAATTTTGGAAAACTTCTTACGCCACACTGCCTATCAGTCCCTGGCACTAAATATTATGGAGCTCATCACATCTGCCCAGCTGCAAGGCCACATAATAATGTTTCAATGGATTCCTGCCCACTGCGGCCTCCATGGGAATGAGCAGGCCGATGTTGAAGCGAAAATCGCACTCATCAATGGCTTCCAAACAGCTGTGCCTTTTTCAAGAGCGGATACGACGTGTCTTCTAAAGAGTTATATGAATATTGCTACAGCAGCTTACTGGGCTCAACCAGACGCCCGACACATCCGTCTAAGAAGGCTCGATCGAACATTTAAATTTAATGTTCCGCGTGATATTCCGCGTCATCAGACATGCTTGATACATCGACTTCGTTTAAACGTGGCTTTCACGCGCAAGTACTTACATTTAATTGGACAGATGGACTCACCGGAATGTTTAGCTTGTGGCGTCCCAGAGACTGTGGACCATGTATTATTGGTGTGCCCAGAGTATGCGAACGAAAGAAATGTGCTAGCTGCTTCCTTGAAGCGTTTAGACAAGAGGCCTCTGTCGCAGGAACTGCTGCTGGGCGCTTGGCAGGACAAGGGCAAGGGCGTCCAGGCAGTGCGCGCTCTTTGCCGTTATTTGAGCGCCAGCGGACTTGATTCACGTTTGTAAAGCAAGCTGCTGTGTCTGTATATATATATTTCATATGCCTTCTCCCACGTCGTCACCCATCATGACCTTCTTTCTTCTCTCCTTCCCCTTCCCCAGGGCAGAGTAGCAGGCCAGACTTGAATTATTCGGGCCAACCTCTCTGCCTTTTCCTTTCAATAAATCCATCTATCTATCTATTGTTAGTTCTTTTTTATACCGTGCAAACCATCTTCTTCCTTTCGTTCTACCTTTATGTGTTCAGATATTTATGGCCTGGTGACCAGTTTCAAGATCTCAATTAAAGTTAATAGCGCCACAAGCTTATGTAAGGAAATCTGCGGATGTGAGCAGGAGCTTTTTTTTGAACAAATTCTGCAGAAACTCAAGAACTGTAGTTTAATAAATGTAGAATTAAAGTTCAGATAGATACTGCCACCTTGTGCGGGAACATTCAGACATTTCTTAAAGTTTCTCAGTGGAATGCTGTGAGGAACATGACCTTTTTTTCTTTACTTCGTGATATACCCTGGAAAGGTACATATGCCGATTTCATCCCATCCACACCATGCTTTTAACGGCTATATTATCGTATCTTTGGTCCGGGGATGCTGAGCTTTTTTGGCACTTCTAACTTGGAGTTGCATTTACAAGTGCCTGCTGCCACATCAATGCGTTGGCAGACTCGTTGGCCAATGGTAGCTGTGAAACAAGGCGAATATTGGACGCCTAAGTACTTTACAAGCATTTCTGAATTAGGCGTGACCGCGTCCTCGTAACTGCAGCACTCCCAAACTTTGGAACTGGTCCTCTTTATGAACCAAGGTAATCGGGTCTTGACTATGGCTTCATCTTCTAGAAAAACAGCGAAAGTGATATCGAAGTTACTAAAGAGCTTTGAAGTCAAAGAAGCAAATTCTAAGTGCGTAGTCTATTTACACATAAAAGTAATGGTCGTTGAACAGAGGAAATTACCTGTTTCATATTCCAATCTTCCATTCGTTTCTCTTTATTAGCTGATTTTACGCCTATGCTGATATATAAGCGTTGTACTAGTAACCCATTGGCTCATTCATTTTTGTGTTTCTCCTCTGTATTGAGTGAAATGTCATAACATTTCATATCAAAGCCCACTGGGGACCTCCTCTACCCCAGTGACACCTTTCGTGACCAGTGAAGCATAGCAACTCGCAACATGTTTCAGCTTGTATCACCATGAAATGAATTTACTTGCCTCCCTATCACTCACAGTACATGTTTTCACGTGCAAACAAGTCTGGTTTGGTTGTAGCAATATCGTGACTATGCTTAAAACTGGACAAATTAGCACTATACTAATGCTTAGTAGAGTGATTTTGAAAAGGAAGGTGCACCTCGTAATTTTAGAAAATATTTAGCCCGCTCACAATTTCTCGCAAATAAAGCACATTAATCCTCTGACGGAATTTCTAAAATACCGGGCACAAATATAGGACCACTAAATCCACCAGTGATTTATTTCTTCTCGTACTTCGAGCGTTGCCATGATGAGGAACTTCAGTATGCCTTCACCTTAACTCCAAGCTCAAGTCCCAAGAAAACGGTTAGGACATTAGGCCTGTAAAATTTTAAAGGATGATAAATAAGAAAAGCATAGCCGCCATATGCGCTATTTCGGGATCTATGAATTGAATACGGGCATTTGAAGAGAGCTGAAGAAAGTAAATGTGGACACAACCTAAACGGTAACACAGGCCCATGAAATTCGTCCTTCGATGAACCATAAACTCCGTTGCTTCAAAATAACACCCTCAGACCCGTCATCCGCATCGACAGAAGCATTTTCCTCGGCATTATTAAAGTACCACCAGAATCAATTCAGTGGGCATGGAAGCGCAGCAATGACGAACGCCATCCAGACACCTTTACGCTTTCTTGTGCAGATTACGTCAGTGTTTGCTGCATTGGACCCGTCCTGCGCTTTGCCTGGAACTTTGCTACCGCCATCCGTCAGCGGTAACGCCCCTTCCAGTGCCCAGGGAAATCGTCCTACGATGAAGGACTAGGGTACAACGCCTAATTTAACCTTTCAAGTCAACTACGCCTTTTCCCATGCTGAATAATGACGCGTGTGCGAGCTATTATTCAGAGGGCGTCCCATGAGATCAGTGTCGCAATGATACTAGATAATGGCGAAGTAGGCGAGGAGGATTCTGGAGGAAGAGCAGCTAAGGCGCGGTTTGGCTGATGGCGGCAAACGCAAGGTATTCTTATGTACACAGACGACGGCGCAGAGACTAAGAATAAACACGGAAGCTTGAAGCAGCGTTTTATTATATATATTTATGTATTTGTTGTGTGTGCACTACGCTTTAGTCCTGGTTTTTCCGACTAAAACGAGCGCTGTTATTGCTGTAGAAGTGGACGCCTCAGTAATGCTTTAAGGCGAGCTGTATGTGCATGGTCCATGCCTTTTACACAGCTCGGGGACAGGACGAAATCCGAGGCGATGCAACAACTTCTGATAACTAAATAATTATGGCATCCTCTTCGCGGAAAATTAGTTTCGATCCCACGGTGGCATGACGAGATACTTCACCTTTGATGCCGAGACCTCTAAGGTATCACTGCAGTCGATCGGCATCTGTTTTAAATTCAAAATCATCGCGCTCTGCGTTATATGCCATTATCATTATGAAACTCCACCCATGACCAATGGTTTATAAAACGCCACTATCGCAATGCCCGCTTATTTCGTGTTAAGCGATCTGAAAATTTTTAATCCGCTATCCCTGATGTTCCCAATCACATTGTACGCTCACATTTACCTGGAGCCTGAATTGAACAGAAAAACCTAGAATCAAAATCAAAATGAGAGGCTACGTGCTAGAGCGGATATTTTGCATTTCGCCAGCAATTAAATCGGGCGAATTGTTTTTATTGTTGCATCAACGTACTCACAATTCTGCGTGTTTTGTCCCGCTGCGTTGAAAGCATTGTCATAAGGGCGATGATTCTTTTAAGACATATTTTTCATCTAAAGGCCTCTACGGTGAGACCGAACAAAAATTAGCTGTGGTTGGATGGAAGCAGAAGCTTCTTTCATTATTGGGGACACTGGAGCCTAGCCTATAAGGATATGAAGCGGGAGCATAGCAACTAGCCCACATATATTATGGACGTGCCTGCGTCTAGGATAGCGTGAATGCAATAGGTTCTGGCATGCTGACTCTTATATCACCCTCCCATATGGAAGGAGTAGCCAGATTTGGCAGCTCCTGCCAAACGTAATGTTAGGCAATCCTACGGCCAGTTATTTCTAGGCCATGTCAGCTGCCAGCTACTTGCGTCACTGACCCTACGACACGTACCAAAACTGGCGCTGAAGGCTCGAGGTAGTTCGAGCTTCATCTTCCACTTCAAAACACATCACCAGACACTCAACTGGCCATGATGCAAGTACTTATGTTCGTCTACTGTTTGAAAAGGAAAAAAAAATGACTAGGCATAATTCATCATGACTGGTAATGGCTATAATACGACCGATATGTCAAACTAGGCTTTGTAATGACCTCAACTACTTGGAAACGAGTAAAAATACCTTGCTATAAGCGATTCTTACTAATTCACTAGGCATGGCATATCGTAATTACGAAAAGACCAGTATGTCAAATGACGACTTGAAATACCCGCAGCATTACGAAAATAATTACGTTCCCGCGGTTCTAGCCTTAACAGGCATCTATAAAATCTTTATTTTTTTAGTTTAGTTTCTTGCAAGTTCCTGCTACGCAGTGGTTCTTCACGAATATGCGCCGCTATGAGAATTTTTTCTCCACAGAAAAAAAAACATGGCCAGAAGATACTGAAATTCTCAACGAGCAACAACCCCACACATGTCTGATAATAAGCACCCACAACGCCGAATCCTTTTTGCTGGCAGTCTGTTTCACGCATACAAGAGATATATAAACTAAGCACTAAAACTGTAAACATCAACAACTTTAGCTCATAATCGGCATCCCTGGGCGTTGTGTTGGCCGTCACACCGCCAGCAGCGTTGTACATTTTTGACCGATTTTGCAACAACAGAAGGTCTGCGTACCTGGTTGCTTGTTTGATGTACCGGCTCGGTTTTCCGGCGCATCTCTACTGCTGCTGACTGGCGCTCTCCGCTCGCACGGCGATGTCGTAAGCTTTGTTAAACGTGAGGTCCCTCTCAGCGAACAGGCGCTGCTGTAGTGACTCGTCACTCAGACCGCACACAAATCTGTCACGTAACTTGACGTCCAATGGAAGCATGGAGGTGTTAGCAGATGCTGTGCCTTCATACTGCCCGGTAGCTATCCTGGCTGTGGTCAGCGTCCCAAAATTGCAGTCAGCTGCAAGCTTCTTGAGCGCTGCTACGTAGGCGCTCACAGTTTCGCCTTTCAGCTGATCTCGTCGCTGGAAGCGGGCTCGGCTGTAAACTTCAGATGGCCTCGGGTCGTAGTGCGTTTGAAGTGCTGCAACGATTTCTTCGTAAGACACTTCCGCTGGTGTGCTTGGCTGAATAAGGGCGCAGACATTGTCGTACGTCTGCTCCCCGCACAGCGTTAGCAGGTTGGCCCTCTTCAAGACTGGGTCTGTGATGCTGTTAGCCTCGAAGTAGAACTGGAGGCGTCCAACCCACGATGACCAAGATGAGCCGTTGAATTCCGGTATTAACCCTCGCGTAGCCATGTCTTGTCAATAGCGTTGCGTAGCGCGGGTCAAATCCACTTCCTCGTCGCCACTGTCGCGTTTGCGCGTCGTCGACGTAGTGAAGACGTACGCGTTACTGTTAAACTGTTAACTTCATTTATTCACTAGATAAGAGGGTGCGACCAGCGTCGGCCGAGGCGTAGGCCGAACTGCGGGGCGAATAACGGAGGGAACGGAGGCCAGAGATGGGGATGGGGCTTGTTTCCCAGAACTAGAGGAGAGTGAGGGAGCCCCGCCGTGGGGGGCGTCCCGCTGAGCGAAGGCCGACGGCGAGTCCTCCCGACGAAGCGCCAAGGGGGGTGCGGGCCTGTTCATTAGCGCGCACTGCTCCAGTCACAACAGAACGGACGA
>JAJIZL010090498.1:0-15953 GCA_023969395.1 Amblyomma maculatum
AAGTTTGTGAGCGTGACGTCAAAATTACGAAGCTGTGACGCAGCCTTGAGACGTCAATCGTGACGAGTATGCGAAATCGTCCAATTACCAGCGACTTTTAGCGTGGCTCCGCCCTAGTAGTCCCGAATCCTCGGCAAACGTTGATGCCACAGTGTGGCACAAAACTGAGCAGGGACCGTCTCCTAACTTTTTCTAACACGACGCAACTAATACGCAATAAATAAAACAAACAAAGGTTTATTTTGGCAAGATACTATTTTTAGTATTGATTAACATTGAGCTCAAGTTGAAGCGTTCTTAGTTGTGTAGTTATACTTGCTATTAGGTAACTTTTGTTGCCGCGAGGGTGCGCCGGCGGCGTCATGGCGTGCACATGGCGGCCTGATTCCCCGAGAAGGTGCTGCTTTTTTTAGTGTCGTCGGTAATCGAAGTATTGTGCAAGTGCCGTGAGCATGCTGAAAATCTAATAGAATGCAGTCGAAGTCCAGGGCCTGCAGCGATAAAATTTCATGGAGCGCTTGACACGGAAATGGACAAAGACAACTTGCGAAGGTGTTTTCGGTCGGCGCCTACTAGTATCGATGAGAAAAGTGCTTAAAGTGCAACGTGCAGGCTCCGTGGTTCTATTCGTTTCTCTTTAGGAAATGCAAGACGACTGTGAAGCATGTAGTGTAGGCCAAAATGAAGCTCTGTCCTTGCATTATCATCTGTTTGTATGTAGCTGGATAGTTTAGGAAAGAACATGATCATGGGAATGCTTCCACCCCTGCCGTGACTGAACCCGAAGCCTTCATTCACTGCAGTGCCACCGTGACAGGGCTTTCGATGTAGCTCTCGTTGTAGTGTGCTCTGTATTTTTTTTTCTTTGTTCTCATGACTGAGTTGCTTTGTTTTTGAGCGATACCTTCTGCCCACAAACCATTTGCTTGATGCATATGTGACGTTTTTCTGCGTACGCTACAATCACTGTGAGCACTAAAACTCGCAATATTATGCATTCAATTTGTCAGCTTTACACTGTTTAGCATTAAGCAAATGCTTTCTATGCGTCCTAACAGTATATGCAGGCCTGTAGTCCTGGAAGGTTCACTAATGGAGACTACCTTATGCAAACATTGTACATAGCACTACTTGTGTCATGTTTCTGCACTGTTAAGAGCCATACTTTGTTTCCTGCTTCTGAAATGTGCCAAACCTATGACAACTACTATGCAAGCCTGTAATCATTAAGCAACTATTATTTTGTGTCATGCCTCTGAGTCGCAGTTTTATGCACAATACTTTCATTTCTTGTTTCTGAAGTGTGTCAGACCTGCGATGAGTACAGTGCCAGCTTACAGGCTCTAAAAAATTATTCGTGTATGTCTTCTCTGTGTAGCACAATCGTGCAGCACGTGCAAATAACTGCCTGTGCTATTGCAGGCAGTTGGTTTCGCTGCTGCATATTCAAGCGTGTGAAACGCTGCAGGAAAATAAAGGGGCACAGTTGATACACGTGCTTCTAAAAAACTTCTGTGAGACTTTCCCATTCCGATAGGCATCACAATTGCTGCCTCGTTGTGAAACACTTTAATTATGTACTCAAACACAAGCACACACACAAACACCAACATGCACGGTTGCAAGCAACAGTGAATGGGGGGGGGGTACGAAGACAAATTTGACTTGACAGATGAGGTTCGAGAAGATTCATCATTATCACAAAGGTTTCTGGCACAGACATGAAACGAGAAGGCGCTGCACTTGGCTGCCTGCGATGAGTTGGTCAGCTACGTGTGGTATATCATAGCCGATTGTTGTGCTGGCATTGACGCCGCAGCTGTTGCCGCACCATGGGCAGCTGTGCCAGCCAGCTCTGGTGGCAGGTTCTGTGGAACAGGCTAACATGATTCTGTATGGCTTTTCCCTAGAGGTATGCATGGCAATAGTGATCCCACTTCCAAGTAGCCGGTACACAGATGTGACCCTTTCTTGTCCAAGCCAGCAGCACCCTCCTCGTCTGCAGGCAGGAAGACATCCAAAGAAGTTATGCAACACGGCACGTGTTACACGCTCTGGCTGGTAGAGGAGCGTCTAGTATTTTTGCAAGCACTGGAAGCGGCTCTTCAGCACGCCTACGCAGTTATCCACCATTAACCTTGTGGAGGTGTATGCCTTGTTCTATAGCCGTTATGGAGAGTCCGGACCGGGATGCCATGACACTGGCAGCCATGTCTCCAACAGGTGCCCCTTTCACCAGCATAACCGAAAATGGCACGCTGTTAAGCACATTCTTCGTCGTTGTCGACCTCAACAGCCTCATAAACTTTAACAGCCTTGCTGACACAATGGAAGAGTCGCATCAAGTAGCTCATTGCCAGGTCTTGCTGACGATGACATTCATGGGAGTGCAGACAATGAATGATTGAAAGTTTCAGCAACACTGCTGTAAGGACAGCCTTGCACTTCATATCGGTATAAATGGTGCCCCATTCCTACTCAATACAGGCATCAAACACACGCATTCCCATATTCGTTTCTTACGTAGGCATTTCAAAAATGTACGACGTGTCTTACGTTTCAGCTTTTATAAAAGCCCAAGAACGGCAATACATGTGAGGCATGTGGAGCCTACCGTAACTTATCTTGCAAAGAGCAGCACGGCTCACTGTCGTGAATTCGACGCCTCGCAGAAGGCCTTCCTCGGCCTGTGTCATGCCTGTGTGCAGCCGAGAAGGCCGCCAGAAGAAAGCATCATGCCAAAATACCACGTAGGGAGGTTCATGGCCCAAATCATGTTGGCATCTCATATCTGAAAACAGGGACATCACAAGGCTACTCGTAGACGCCCGATGGGCCGTCGACAAACCCGACGACGCCCGGTATGCTGCCGTGACGAAGGAAGCCTTTCTTCGCCGCAGCCTTGCTGCATGCCGCAAACGCTTTCGAAGTGTCGGCTGCGCGAGGCCGATGTTCGCCTCGTTGCCAGTAGCGGTTTGGAAGCCACTAGGAGCTCGGAAAAAGCGCAGTGCACACATTATCTGCCGCCACACAGACAGCGCACTCGGCCGCACACACCTATCTCAGTTCGTCGCGTCGCACAGTCACTGTCCTATATCCTTCTCGAGTAGCAACATGCGTCGAAACATCTCGCCCGGCACGTCAAACAGTCTTCGTACACCGTCCTTTGCCGATGATCGCGTCGGGGCGCCGCCGCTACCGCCTCACGAGAACGCCGGCCGCCGCATAGACCGCCGCCATTTTTCCTTTGTGAGCGCGCTCACAAACGAGTTGTGAGCGGCTCGCGTCGCTCACATCCCCCGCTCACAATTGGCCCGTAGTCGACGTCAACACTTCAAGTGTGTCCATGACGTAAACAGCAGACGTCGATGATGTAAAGGACGGCCACTCCCACCGTTTTGCCGCTGGCCAATAGGAAGATTGTGAGTGTGATTGTGAGTGTGAGCCGTCTGTAATACGGCCCCTGCACTATACTATACTATCTCTTCGTACTTGACTCGGTACGTCGATCCGTAATACTCCTGTCCTACCCTCGAACAATTAATGAGCTGCCCCTAGAAGTATCGTAAATGTTTTCTTTGGCTATTTCCTGCTAGAAAGTTCTGTACATTTCTAATGCTGATTTGTCTCCATCCCTGTTTTCCACAGACCCCTCTCTGTTTCTTCAACATTTTTCTTAATTGATAATTCCTGGCTGGTCCCCTACTGCTGTCCAAATATTTGCTTGCCAATTTTCTTGTCCGCCTTCTCCATCTTGTGTCAACATTCCTCATGTAGAGGTAGCTGAAGACTTTCGTAGCCCATCGCTTTTCTCCCATTTTTCTCTCAAACACTATCTTGCTGCCAGCTTCCCTGCTCTCAGAAGAAGACCATCCCAGGTCACCCTTGGTTGGTTGGTTCACAGGAAGGGAAAGACGCAGTATCTGTCACACTTGCTCTGTGGACACCTGAACCGCGCCGTAAGGGAAGGAAGGTGGGAGTGAAAGTGGAAAGAGAGAAAAAGGAGCCGTAGTGGAGGGCTACGGAGTAATTTCGACCACCCGGGAATCTTTAATGTGCGCTGACAGCGCACAGCACACGGACGCCACTTCGTTTCGCCTCCATCGAAACGCAGCCAGGTCACCCTGCACACCCTAGTTTGGCGTATTCCCATGAGCTCCCAAAGCAAGCCTACCCACCCCGCACTGCTTAATTTCCAACCATGCTCGGACCAGCTGATCTCATACACAGTATGTTGACAAAAATCTGACGAGGAATCATCACCCCTTTGCAAATCCCTCGCACCACTTCATACCTATTGTAATTCCACAGTGCCCTGTTTTTCATGACAGCTGCGTTTCTGCTTTCCTTAGCTGCCAAATATTTTTCATGCTCCGTTAGATATTCAGCTCCATTATTTATCCACACCCCAAGATATTAGTACTTATCCACTACTTCCAGCATGTCCTCCTGTATCCTATGTTCGCCAGCCTCATTATCATTAACAATCATGACTGCCAATTTTTTCTTGCTAAACTGCAGACCTAACTTATCTCCCTCTGTACCGCAGATATCCATCAACTCCTGCAAATCTACCCTGTTGTCAGCCATCAGTACTATATCATCTGCGTACATTAGTCCTGGTAATGACTGTTGGATAAATTGTCCTTGCTTGAGTAAGAAAACATTGAAGCCGAGTCCACTCTCCTCTAGTTTAGCCTCTAATCCTTGCAGGTACAGCATGAACAACAAAGGTGACAGGGGACATCCTTGTCTAAGCCCCTTCTTTACCTCTACAGGCTTCGACACCTTTTTTTCCCATTTTATTAGCACCTGGTTATCCTTACAGATATCTTTTAAAAGATTGGTTACTCCACTTTCCACACCTAATACATCCAGAATACTGCATAAGTCTTCTTGAAGTACACTATCATAGGCTCCTTTGATATCCAGAAAAGCTAGCCATAAAGGTCTGTGTTCCTTTTCTGCTACCTCAATACACTGTGTCAATGAGAACAGATTGTCCTCTAACCTCCTTTGTTTCCGGAAACGATTCTGCAGCTCTCCCAGCACCCCCTTGCTCTCTACCCATGCCTGCAGTCTGTCCTTTATAATCTGCATCACCACCCTGTGTCAGCTTTGTCCCCTTTCCCTTATATATCATGCTCATCCTACTTAGTCTCCATTCATCAGGAACTTTGCCATCCATTAACATTTTGCTAACCACCTCTCTTAACGTTTCCTTAGACTTTAAGCCCAATGTCTTTAATAACATAATAGGAATACCATCTGGGCCTGCTGATGTGCTACTTGGTACTCTCTTCTCGGCTTTTTCCCACTCTCGTTGTCCAACTGAAACAATTGCACTAACCGGTCTATCCTCCTCTACTAAGGCACCTACGACGTTTCTTTGTTCTTTAAACTTTTCTGACATCATTAGATGTTCTATTGCCTTTTCCCCTTCTAGCCAGATATCTTGATCTGTAACAATAGACCTCTGCTCTAGGCTAGTCTTATTACTAAGGGAATTCAGGTGTTGCTAGAATTTCTTAGCTGCATTTTTATCCCTTTTGTTTACTTCTGACAGCCACTGGGACCCCTGTCTTCTAATTTTCTCATTAAGTAGGATGCCTCCCTTCTACATTTTATGTATTTATCCCATTTTCTCCCAACGTCCGCTTCTGATTTTCCCCTACGCTTAGAATATCTGTGTTCCCCGGAGGCATCCTGATGTTTCTCTATGGCCTTCTTAACTTCCCCATCCCACCAGCTCTTTGGTTTTCGTCTTGTCCTTTTTTTCCAGACTCGCACCTTAGCCAGCTCTAGCTCAAACAGTCCCCTTAACTTTATGTATGTCCACTCTGCTTTATTATCCTCAAAGATTACTGCTTCAATTTGGTTGCTTGCTGTTTCCATTTGCTGCTCCAAGTAAAAGATCCCATCTGGCTGGTCATCATGCTTCATTCCTGCTTTAGTTTTTATTCCAAAACTCAGCTTGATATGTTTGTGATCACTGCCTAGACTCCTGGTGCCATGTTCATCTATGTTCATTACCCCTAGCCTATTGTACATCCTCTGTGACATTATCGCATAATCTATTGTCGAATGCAGACTCCCCACCTCCCACGTTGTGACCCCATCACACTTCTCAGTACTATTACAGACAACTAAGTCATGTCTTTCACACATATCCAGTAGCATGGTACCTGTCGAGTCTGTGTATCCATCCATATCTTCTATATGGACATTCATGTCCCCTATTATAACTATCTCGCATCCTTTTCCTAGCTCATTAATGTCACCTACTATACATTCTACCATTTTTTTGTTTTCCTCTTTGGCGGTTGCTCCTGTCCACAGGTATACAAAGCCAAGGAGTGTTTGCTCCCCTGCCACTTTTCCTTTTAGCCATAAATTTTCCCTGCACTCCTGTTTGACTCTTTGCCAATTTGTACTTTTATGAATGAATGCCCCAATTCCCCCTCCCTTTCTGCTGCCCTCCGTTCTGTTGCAGTATTCCCATGAATAATCAGGGTTACAGGGTGGTTGCTCCATGTCCCGATGATGCGTTACCACAAATCCATAAACCATTAACTTCTCCTGCCTTAGCTGTTCTTCTAGTTCCTCCCATTTTAGCATATTTCTGCCACCTTGCATGTTAATATACCCTATGTCTGAATTAATTTGGCTCTAGCACTTATGCCTGTTGCTTCTATGGCTTCTATGTTTCCCTGATCTAGGTTCGTCTTCCTGGTCGCCTTTGTTTACACTGGTGGCTTCAGGGCCCTCCTAAAAAAGCTGTTGCCTGGCGGCCTATCCTGCCTCCTACCGGTGGCCTGGCTGTAGTGGATGCCTTCTCATGCAAACGGATGGAGGCCGGCCTCGTACACATCTCTGTTAATCTCCATTGTGTTGTACCGAAGTGGTCGGCTCAGGCTGCTAATGATCCGGTTGGCCTCGACTACTCTCCCCTCTGTTCTGCTGGGCTGCCCAGCGACTTCCGGGATTGTGCATATAGTCATGTGCACTTTCTCAAAGGCCTCCTTTATGTTCTTTACACTTACTTCTAACTGCCTCCCAAGATTCCGGCTCGTCCCTTTCAAGACATAATCGAGTCCAGCATGGATGATGACCAGGGTTTCTACATCCTAGTTCCCTACCACCTCCTGGGCTTTGGCCATCGCTTCTACCATACCTTTTCCCGATTGGGCCTCCACCCTCAAACGCCTGTCACCCTTCACTGTTGTTAGGACAGCCTCCTCAAACCTCGCTACATTTGAGTCCCCCACCACCAGAACCCTTCTACGTTCTAGCCTTTCATCTCCAGCTTGCGCTAACTGCCGCCCGGTTCGCTCTCGTTGGCCCTCCTGTCGTAGCGCTGTTCCACCCTTCTAGCGCGATTCTGGGCTTGTCGTTAGCCCTCCCGGAGACTGTTTTGCTACCTCGCTGTAGCATCACGGAGCCGCCGCCGCGCTACTGTTTGTCTTCGCCTCTTGCGATTCCACCGCCACTGGGTGAATTTCCCTGTCCGCCTCCTTCCCATCTCCTTCATCTTGAGGGAACTTACGCTGGCCTCATCCCCCACCTGTCTTTGCTCCGACCCGGGGTCTCTGGCTACAAGCGTTATAAGCGCCTTCACCTGACCTTCCAGCTCGGCTCGCGCTTTTTTTGTTCTTCCCTGAGCTGAAACCCTATGTCCTCAAGCTGGGCGGTCTTTGCCCCTTCCATCCTAACCAGCTCTACTGCCTGTGCCTCCAGCGCCATCCTTTTCTCCCTCTCAACCTTCAGGCACAGGTCTCTCCCGAGCTCCTGAATCCTGAACTTGCACGGGAAACTAGTCTCCCCCGCGTATCAAAACCAGTTTCATCCATGTAGCACCAGCGCCTGCACTCGTCACATTGCATCAGCTCCTCGCCCCCCATGTGTTCCTTAGCATTGCGACCCATACGCAGCCCGCACAACTACCTAGGGAAAATCGGTTACCTCCGCTTTCCCTGGCCTTATGATTTGAAATTAGCACTTTAACTCATGCAGGTGAATACGCTTTCAATTGTAAATATAAAAGCGTACTTAGCTTCGGACGACGTCGCTGGCAAATTCCCTCGGAGTCCCCAGAAGTCTGCACGTGGTCCGCACAACACCAGCCAGCGCTCTAAACCTCTAAACAAACTCTAAATGCTCTAAACACTCGGCGAAATGGCGCGAAATCTGGCCCCAGGAAATGACGCATGACTACAGGTTTTCCCTCTGAATTTAATCCTAGCGCCAGCGGAAATAATCTGAGCGCCGACTAATATAATCTAAGCGCCATGCAATATAATTCGAGTGCCAAGTATTTAATCATAGCGCCAGCATATTTAATCCAAGCGCCAACTCGAATAATGTCCGCGCCAACCAATTTAATCCGAGTGCCAACGCAATTAATACAAGCGCCAGCGAATTTAATCCGGGTGCCAACCAATTTAATCCACATGTGGAAAATGATGCGGTGGAGGACTCCAAAGCATGAAAAATGAATTCCAGAAATAAATAGAAATTGAGATCACATTCCAGACCATGCGACGAGTAAGCGTCACATCTGCATGCACTATTTCGCTTTGTTCTTGTATCTTACAACAACCAAGAACCATATGTGCAGCCGAAAAAAAAATGCGGTTTGTGACACGTCTCTTTCAGCTTTTAGCTTAGACGCATGGCAAGTGAATAAATATACCTGTCATCTTCTAATTGTTTGGTTAAGCACTGCTTATCATGGGTTGTCTTATGCACTGAATCTGCATGCTGATGGCAAGTGCGGTCTTCACACAACAGCCGGCTGTTTTTAGAAATTGCAACCGGTGCAGAAATGTATTTGGGTTTCTAATCATGATTTAACACCACTAGCAGAAAAGGATCAGTGTAACACACAGTTGGTTTCGGCGTGAAGATGTAACGCTACCACGGAAAGAGAGAGCGCGCCCCTGCTTTCAGTCTGGCCGCGGCACGGTAGAGTGAATGAAACTATGTACAGCGGAGCTTACAACCGAGGCCAGGAATAGCTACTGGCTTCTCAATATGGTCACCTTAGCAGCAGTATTTAATTTGCCTGGGCTATTGGGCGGCAATCCTAGCAGCGTAGGTTGCCAACAAACTATAAGCACGTACAAGCACAGAAGTAGCCGACTGAAATGCAATTTTATTTTCTAGGAGACATTAGGCAGGTTTAAGTGTAACTCAGAACGTTTTACATATCGTCTCCATGCAAAGCTGCCCGTATAAAAGAAAAGTTATGGCGGTCAAAAGCAGCGCACTCTACGCTTTGTATTTGCTGCATAGAGTGTCGGGCAGCGTCGAGCAACAAACTGTGCCGATGGTCCTTTTTAGTCATTCCGGGAGGAGTGATTAGCACCAGGTCTCTCCGCTCGCTCAGGAAAGCTTTGACTTCCGACTTGAACTTCGAAAAAACTTCCTCTATAGGGTTGAAAAATGGACTAAGGAGGCAGCCGCTTGATCGAGTGCGTCTGACTGGCCAGGCTTGCCTGTTCCGCACGGCTGTGAGCTGGAGCGTTGTCAAAAATAAAAACCGCTTCAGAACCAGGTTCTTCACTTTCGACACGGGGTGATATGTCGCTCAAAAATTCATTGAAAACGACCCAGTGAACCTTGTCTACGGCCGTCCAATGAATGACACCATTGCAGGCGAGAATGTTAAGGTTTGCTCCTTTGGTGCCAGTCGTCGTCTGCACCGCAGGCTGTCCCTTCACTGCACGGCCGAAGCTCCTTGAACACCATATGTTATAGTTGGTCTCATCGATGTAAAACCTGCACAAGCGAGGTCCTTCACACTGCAATATTGCGCGTATGTTTTGCGGCTGCGTTTCACGTCGTCTCTGTTGCGGTCAATCGGCTTCTGAGTCATCAACTTCATAGCGTAACCGTGCGAATCCAGTAGGCGATCAATGCTACTTGTGCTGATGGCGATTCCCGGCAATTCTTCTTCCACTGCTTGCTTTATTTGCTTTAGCGTGAAAGCAGGGTTGTTATCTACAATATTCTTTAGAGCCGTTACTACCTCATTTCCGAATTTCCTCGATGTTCCGCCTTTCTGCAACGCTTCTAGATCTATCGCTCGCTGCAATGGATCTCGCCGTCTTTAAATTGATGCCCAGCGTGTCTGCCAGTTTTTTCACATCTCCTCCACGCCTCGACACTTCGAGAATTCTGGCCCTGTCATGCTCGGAGACTTTGCTGTTCTTTCTTCTTAGTGCACCTAGAGGCAATTGAACGGCGGTCCCCGTTTTCGGTGCCCGATTAGGATGTCTGGGCACTGCTCATCAGCTTCCATGGAAGAAAATAATGCGCATAAAGTTCACACGACGGAGGCGCGAAGATTGCCGCCTGCTTTGAAATCTCTTGTCTTCTGCGTTTCTAGCAATTTTTGTTTTATGCTCTTGAGAAAACATTTCTATTTCTTGCAAACGAAAGTACACCTATTTCTAATAGTGAATTCACGTGTCTGTGCTTTCATCCATTCTCCTAGCATAGCGCAAAAACAGACGACAATTCGGCACCGAGTAAACGGAGGCGGAAAACTTGCCGTCTGCTTTGGAACTTTTTGGCATTGGCTGTGTAATGTTTGGCTGATGAAATTACATATAGCTAAAATAGATACGGTTGATTAAAACGTTTTTTAATTGTGTGATAAAATAATTGTGTTTCATCGAAGACATTTTAATTCTGTATATATTCTGTAATCAGCAGTGCACACATTTGTGGGATACATTGTCCTCTTGGAATATAGAGCCAGTAAGCCACAGCTCTGGGACCCTTCAGTATTTCAGTGCCGAGATTGTGCCTTTGTCATAATATTGACGAAAGTCATCCCATAAGCTAACGCTTCGCTTATTCGTCGCATGGTCTGGAATGTGATCTCAATTTCTATTTATTTCTGGAATTCATGTTTCATGCTTTGGAGTCCTCCACCGCATTCATTTCCACATGTGGATTAAATTGGTTGGCACCCGGATTAAATTCGCTGGCGCTTGTATTAATTGCGTTGGCACTCCGATTAAATTGGTTGGCGCGGACATTATTCGAGTTGGCGCTTGGATTAAATATGCTGGCGCTATGATTAAATGCTTGGCATTCGAATTAAATTACATGGCGCTTAGATTATATCAGTCGGCGCTCAGATTATTTCCGCTGGCGCTAGGATTAAATTCAGAGGAAAAACCTGTAGTTCACTGTAGACTGTAGTATAGTAGTCTCGAGGGAGAGAGCGCATCTCATTCTGAGCCGCAAGAAAGAGCGCGCGCTCTCTCCTTCGAGACCGGCCGTGGACTGATAACGTCAATAACGTCACGATATGGATTTGTGACAAATGCTCGCGCCGCGCGCGCTAAAGCCGTACCTTGCTAAAGCCACTAAAGCACTAAAGCCCCTCTGCGCGCGGGTGCTGGGCGGGGAGCGGCTAAAACTCGCCATGAATAATGCCAGTGTTGCCTGGATTTTTGCTGGACAGCCGCCCTGAATCCCTAGCAATCCCTAGGTCGGATTGTCCCTAGTTGAGGGCACGGCGTGCCGGCGGGCCACCGCTCATCGCCCGCCACCCACCCTGCTTGGGGATGCCGCCGGTGCCGCGGCGGCGGTTTGGTGCCGTGGCTTTTGTTGTAGTAAACGAGACTGTGCCTGTTGCACGGACGGGTGCGATCGAACTGACTGGTGTGCGCGCCATGAACAACCCTGGCACATCTACTGCGGCTTCGGTACAGAAAGGTTAGTGCCCGGTCTGTGAAAATATTTTAGTTGTGGACAAAGCATGCCAATGAAGGTGCCGCCATGTTCAAATTTTAGCTGCCAGTTTTGCGTGCAATGTTCGTGGTTATATGCTGTCCGCTTACCGTTCTTATTTGTCACATACTGCAGGGATTTGTGCCAAGGTATGCACTTGCAGCACGCGCCAATTTAGCACTGTTGAAGGCGAGCACTGCACTGTCTTATGATGCTGCTAACTGGCGCTTGATGCTTTGTCTTCTATCAACCAGATACTCACGGCACTCGTCAGTGATTAGCTGCTTAGGGCGACGAAGCTCATTTTATGCTTTTTACGTTCTTGGCCCCGATTCTCCATACGCTGTTCGTTTTGATCACATCCGGGTGAAGTACTTGCCTATGATATCGCTCGAGCATCACTAGCTTGAAACTAGTGATACATATTGAGCACCAAAAGCTCGAAACTAGCACTGAACCTTTCACAGCTAAAAGCGGCAGCTATATGGATGATATTCTGCGTACCCTTGATGAAATTTTGCCTAGTTTGCGTCGGGTACGACAAAAGGATAAGCTCTGTTGAGACAACAGAAATGATAACGTAAATACCGTTTAGACAACTCCATTGTAGCACGGAGACCACGTAGAGGTGCTTCGAAGTAATGAACTCGCTACTGAACTCCCCTTATGTGTGTGTGATTTTTTTTTTCCTGTACCTTTAGTTTCTTACACTCCTTACTAGAGCCCTGCACGGGTTGGATTTTCCAGCCCCTTCCCTGGCCCACGTTTGAAGACCATCCCGGATCCATGGTTCCAAGCCCATCGGCAATGATTAATGGCCCGGACCCGGCCTGCGCTTCCACGACAGGGCCTGTGCCAAACCTGCAAAGTAAGTCTGAACAGGCGCCTTAAAAATGTATTGCTTAACTAGCACATAACAATAAATCAAGATGAGAGACAAACCTTGCAAAATATTCTTGGTTGAGAAGGGCACAGTTAAAGCACCGACAGAAGCAAAGGCATGGTGAAGAATATTTTGACAAGACATTTTATGTAAAGCTATCTAGCACAATGTACATTTAAAAGGTGTGGATTATGGGCATTTTAACTATGACTCCTTATAAGCAATTGGCTCTTGGTGCAAGTTCTTTGCTTAATCACCTACAAAAATACTGCCCCTGGCAACTTTGCCCCAGGAACATTAGTGGGCAAGGGCAGAAAAAACCAAAATTTACATATTCATTGAAGAAATCACAGCCACATTGTCACATCTCTGTGGAGACGAAAAGCGGTAGCGTCTGTTCATTTTGCATGTATATGTTATTGGATATGTAAAGATTCCTAAAGCAATAAGCTCTTATCCTACAGCATTTATTGTAGCGTAGAGACATTCTTTGGGGGGGGGGGGAGTCAGAATTTTTATGAACAGATGGCTGCCTGCCGAGCAGTCAATTGAAGGTCCTTGTCCAGGGGCTGTTATAAGGCTTCAAATGTCCAGCCGTTAGCGGTAACACAAAGGTTAGAAGCTACCCTCTTGCTCACTGATTTCTGAGAAATCCTAAGCTGATGGTGTTGAGTACTTCAGTAGGCACGTGCTTATGCAAACGGGCTGTGTCATGCATGACAGGTTACAGCACTTCATAACACCTCCATTGTAGTACAGTTCGCTATCGAGTTTTGAGCCTTTCCTTTTTAACTTTTTTCACTTGTTTCATTGAATGCAGCCTGGCATGTTCGTACTAAATTGCTTGGACAAAACACCGAGTGGCACTGATTAAACTCTGTTCATTCTCTGTCATTCTCTCTCTCTCTCTGTCATTCTCTCTCATTCTCTGTCAACATATGTACTAGTAGTGGTTTATTCATAAACCACCGGAATGATTTTAGTGCTGGAATTCTATCTCCAAAAGAAGCCATACACAGCTTTACCCAGCCTGGCCTCGTTCCGCCACTGCAAGCTGCAAGCCCAGGCCTGCATGTCAAGCCCGAGCCAGGTCTAGACCCATAAAAACGGCAATTTTCCAGCCCGGCCCAGGTTTTTGGGCTGCCCGAATTCATGCTCTGCTCCATACACTGTTGAAATTATTTGCCGAGAATAAGTTCTCAGCAGGCAGTACTTTGGTAATCTTTGTTAGGAAGAAATTACATGCCATAATTTTTTTGCCCTGGAAACTTGCTTACACGACTACCTCAAAAATATCACCCAGACGTGTCCCTTGCCTGCAGTCGCTTGCTGTACAAACAGCATTGCAATTTATTTGCTGACACTATGGCGCATGTAGTGCGAAACAAAAGCAGGTCATTATTTGCTAAAAGATGATTGTGAAAGTATGAAAAATTTCAGTCACTGCTATTTTCATGGGAAAATGTCACATGGCCTTGTATAGCCAATTAGGGCCAATTGATGAGAAATTTTTGCTCAAGATTTCTGCCAGCAGAGTAGGCACTGCTGTCATTTCTAATAGCTATTTCGTTCATTCATTTGCAGCGGCACCAACATGTTCTGTTGTCTGTGTTTTGTGCACCCATATTCTGTTCGTTGCTTTAAAACATTTCTGGGTAAGTGCAGTCGAGACCGCGAGCATAGTGTTGGGTGAATTCACCAGGCGGCATGACAAAAGGAGGCAGTGTGATGTAGAGGAATCCACTTGCGCCAAAGACAGAGACTGCAACCATGCCAGACAGGTTGCCAAGACATCGAACGAGAAGCCAGACTAGCCTATTGCCGAGAAGCTTACCAAATGCGGAATCAAGCCAAGACTGAAGCGGCAGCTACAAATGCGGCACCGGCCGATGGCTAATGCTTTTGACTTGGTTTAAAGAGAGCTGAACCTCTGCAATATTTAATATTTCATAACAAAGGCTTCAAGGATTTGCCTCAAGTGATTCCAGGTAGCCCTGCATGCACAAACCTTTGTCACGGATACACCTGCAAGAAACAAATAGTGGTGCGTAATTGCTCCAAGCGATGTTCTCTTTGTTTTCCTTGTTATGTTGATGGAATGTAGTTCCGAGGTGTGGCAGCACCTGCTGACTTGGTCATGTCATGTAGCCTTGTGTTGTCACACAATCTGACGGACAGTCATTGCAGTGCTGCGTCACCTTCCTGCCACTTGCCAGATACATGCCCATAATTTTTCATGGATGCCAGATTTTCTGCAGTATGGGACCCATCACAATATTTTTTGTTGCCAGATTCCAGTAGTGCAGTGTTTCGTGACTTTTTTGTCACTTGTCCGGCAGCAAGACACATTTATTGCCGAGATATTTCGATTTGAAGTTGAAGAGGTCTGTTTTCCTTCCAAGGGATTTAGACTTGGGAAAATGATGCAAACGATGGTGTAGACATAGACTCCGTGATTCTTGATGCATAGCGAGCAGTGCAATCTAGCAGCAGCTGAAATTAAAGCTACAGTTCGCCAAAGCCGTCTATTTGTTTGCACCAGGCATAGATCTTGAGCTTGACCGCAAAGTTCTCGCAGTGAATCTTGACCTTTGCACCCACAGAGCATGCGGTGCTTTTTAGAGTTGAGGTCACTTGACTAACAGGATAGAATGTACGAGTGCCGGCGTGGCGGCAAAGTTTGTAGCTAGCGAAGCTATGGATGCGGCCACAGACATTGCCGAGCTACCATCACGAGTGACGAGTAAAGACTGCTACAGATCCGTCTTTTTTGAATAGCAGCAAGGGGTGAACAATGCATTGTGGCAGAAAGTTAAAAGAAAAAAGGGGTACACAGGGCCTGTTTTGCTCAATTTATTTAGTTTCCTTCACTATTGTATTTCTTAATATGAACCAACTGAGCTCCCTTTCACTCAATGCTTCCTTGCGTGTCTACACCTTATGTGGTGTACTCTAGCGTCGCTGCCCTGCAGATGGCAAACTGATGTGCCAGTAAGGTCTGTGCATGCACACTGGGAGAGTAGAAAATAGAGAAATAGAAATATTACGAGATAGTTTGGCAAACTCCTATGCTTATCATAGATATGAGACATCGGTGACACTATCAACAGCCAGCAAAAGCATTCAGCACACTTGGGATGCAATTGTTTAGCGGTGAGTGAAAAATGTGTGTAAAAAAATGCAATTGCACTACACAAGTAATGTAATGCGAGAGGTCTCAGCTGTTCGTGTGGCGCAATGGCTAAGACATTCAGTTAAAACTCCAAAGGACTTAGAATTAAATCCTGTTCGAGGCCGTTTTTTTTTTTCTTCTTTTTTTTTT
>JAJIZL010090499.1:0-25831 GCA_023969395.1 Amblyomma maculatum
ACTGGCAAATCGAAGTTGATGAGCGCGACCGAGAGAAGACTGCTTTTATCACCCCGGATGGTCTATATGAGTTTAAAGTGATGCCGTTCGGCCTCTGTACCGCCCCAGCAACCTTTCAGCGCGGTATGGACACCGTCTTGGCCGGACTGAAGTGGCAAACTTGTCTGGTCTACCTTGACGATGTTGTAATCTTCTCAAGCACGTTCTCCGATCATCTTCTTCGCCTGAGAGCAGTACTACAAGCTATAAGAAGCGCAGGCCTCACTCTGAAGCCAACAAAGTGCAAGTTTGCCTACGATGAATTAAAATTTCTTGGCCACGTCGTCAGCAGCGCGGGTGTTTGTCCAGATCCCGATAAAACAGCCGCCGTCACCTCCTTTCCTACACCATCGGACAAGAACGCTGTACGGAGGTTTCTGGGCCTGTGTGCTTACTATAGGCGCTTTGTTCCCAATTTTTCTCATGTCGCTGCACCACTTACTCATCTCACGAAGGAGAACGTCGCCTTCCAGTGGTCAGATGAACAGCAGCGTGCATTCGACCGCCTTAAACAAAGCTTACAGACCTCCCCTGTACTCGGGCACTTTGACCAGGACGCCGAGACTGAAGTTCATACAGACGCCAGCAACAAGGGCCTCGGAGCCATACTCATTCAAAAACAGAACGGGACCGAGCGTGTAATCGCTTACGCAAGTCGAGCATTATCGAAGGCGGAGACTAACTACTCGACCACTGAAAAAGAATGCCTCGCGGTAGTTTGGGCGATTAATAAGTTCAGACCCTACTTGTACGGACGCCCATTTCAGGTGGTTACCGACCATCACTCTCTATGTTGGCTCAGCACTCTGAGAGACCCTTCAGGGCGACTTGCACGGTGGGCCCTTCGGTTGCAAGAATTCGATGTTACAATAGTTTATAAGTCCGGTCGCAGGCACACAGATGCTGACTGCCTCTCGAGAGCCCCTATAGAATCAGCATCTGACGGTAAAGACGACGAGTATGAAGATGCTTTTATAGGTACCATAAGCACGGTCGATATGGCAGCACGGCAGCGACACGACACTGAACTCCGTGAAGTAATCGCCCATCTGGAAGGTCAAGAAGGCACCATTCCACGCGTCTTCTTGCGCGTTCTACCCGCATTACGTCTTCGGAACAATGTGCTATACAAAAAGAGCTTCGCAGCGAGTGCGAGGTCTTGGCTACTGGTTATTCCGGCTGACCTACGTAATGAAATTATGGACGCCTGTCATGACGACCCAACTTCCGGGCATTTGGGATACAGCCGAACACTCGCACGAATTCGTTCCAAGTATTACTGGCCTCAACTTGCTAAGACTGTTCGTCACTATACCAGGACCTGCCGCGAATGTCAAAGACGTAAGACTCCGCCCGTACAACCCGCAGGACATCTTCACCCTATTCCGCCGCCTATGACTCCGTTCCAGCAGGTAGGCATGGACCTGCTAGGACCTTTCCCTACGTCCAACTCGGGACGCCGCTGGATTGCTGTTGCTACGGATTACCTCACACGGTATGCCGAATCGCGAGCTTTACCTTCTGCAACAGCGGCTGATGTAGCGAAGTTTTTCGTCGAGTCCATCGTCCTGCGTCACGGTGCTCCCGAAGTCTTGATCACAGATCGCGGTGCCGCGTTCGTGTCCCAGCTAATGGCGGAGATCTTGCGTTTAAGCAACACGCACCACCGGAAAACTACCGCATACCACCCCCAAACGAATGGGCTCACAGAGCGCCTTAATAAGACTATGGCCGACATGATATCTATGTATGTGGACGTCGAGCACCGTACATGGGACGATATTCTTCCCTACGTAACGTTCGCTTATAACACCGCAACTCAGGAAACAACCGGATTTTCGCCGTTCCGCCTGGTGCATGGCCGAGAGGTGACTACCATGCTTGACGCCATGCTTCCCCATGAGCCGGAGGCCTACTCTTACGACGATGTCCAACTGATATCCCAGCACGCAGAAGAAGCCCGACAGTTGGCACGCCTACGCATCCAAGACCGCCAGCACGTCGATGCACGCAGGTACAACCTCCGGCATCGTGAAGTTCATTTTGCACCTGGTGATAAAGTGTGGGTGTGGACTCCCGTTCGCCGTCGCGGTCTCAGCGAGAAGCTGCTAAAACGTTACTTTGGCCCATACGAGGTCGTTCGCCGTATAAGCGACGTAAATTACGAGGTGATTCCGATTGTTCCAAGCACATCTCGTCGGCCCCCTCATCCTGAAGTGGTGCATGTGGTTCGCCTCAAAACTTACTGTGAACGCTAGAACCACGTATTCTGACTCTGAGCTCTGCTCGATTTAACGTTTCAGTTACGCTGGAGCGCGCATCGGGACGATGCGCCTTCCATGGGGAGGAGTAGTGTAACCCGCGCTAACCGTGTCAGCTCTGGAGGGAGAAGAAGACGAAGTTCTGCGGAGTGCGCGTGGTTCTGGGACGCCGCTGCTTTTGCCTGGTAAAGCGCCTGCTCTCTGCCTCCTGTGCCTCAACCCCGTCCTTTGACTCTGTCCTTCTGGACTGCCGTCCGGGTAACGAGAGAACCCGTGACAATATGTAGCTATGGGATGCTCGCGGGAGAGAAGAACCGTTGCTGCCGTTGAGGTGCATTTTGGCAGACCAAGGCAGATGCGGGGAGCTTGAGCTTGCACGCTTTGGAGGATCTCGATTTTCGTCTTCCTAATATTATTGAATATTGGAAAGCTGTACCGCATGTAACCCAGGAAAAGTGAACGGTATAGTTGCAGCATAGAGTGCACTGACGCGCTCCAGGACTTGCCTCCTAGAAAGGAGGGAACATGGGCAATCGCCGTCAGTCTTTTCTTCATACCATTGATATGTGGACTCCACGAGAGGTTCCTATCAATGACGATTCCAAGGAAGCGATGACTCTTTTCATAAGGAATAGCTTTGCCATTTTGCAAGTCTTTGAAAGGGGTCCTCGTCAACAATGCCGATGGTCGGTTGATTGTCTTTCTATTTTTTTGTCTGTGCCAGCGGTTCAATGCACTACCCAAAGAAGGCTGGATACCTGTGTTTGTTGTTGGACATTATTACCTTCTTGGCTCCACGTCACTCGCTAAATAGCAAGGGCGCTTGACTGCAGAGCCGGGAAACTCAGGTTCGACACTGGTCGCGGCGACCTAGTTTCGGAGGAGGCGGAATACATGGCACCCGAGTATTGTGCACGATGAAAACCCGCAAAACGGCGTTCCTCATAAATTGAGTCGCTTTCGGGACGCTAAATACCATAAAAAAAAAATAACATCTCTAAAATGCATACTGCGCCAAAAGTAAAAATCGCTTCGTCTGCCTACCTGGCTTGCCTATTTCATTCATTTTGGAAAGGAACTTTCTGTCAAATGAAAGAGCTGTGCTCGATATTAAGGAAAGTGGCTATCGATATCGCCCTTTCACAACACACGCGAAACACTCTCCCGCCCCATCGGGCGAGCGCTCATGCTGGTACGAGAAGACTGAGGAGTTACTGGAAGACGGTAAACCATTCGGAGAAACTGTAGTGCCTTTTCTGAGCCTGATAGTGAGCGTCGAACCTGCTCAGGATTTTGCTGCCCTTTTCGGATTGCTTCACTAAGTAACAAAGCAAAAGAATGTGCACGAGACTCAAACTGCTATATCCTTCCTCTTAGGTACAACCCAGGGTCGTTAGTCGCGTAACGAGGCAGCTTATCGACTCCGCCTTTGACGACATGATTGATAAGGCCGCAGTGAGACCCTCACGAAATTATATTGCCATCATCAATGAATCTCACACGGCAGAATGATTGATTGGTCAAGCTGTGTATTCAAATCAAAACCTCACCTCTTTGACGTCTTGGGTTGGGAAGGTTTTCTACTCTATATTGAAGCATTGGTATGCGCGTTAAAGAACCGAAATTTTTTCACCGCCCTGTATGCAAGCAGAGCTAAGGTACCTGGGGGTTGAGGTGCCTAAATATGGCTCTCGAGAAACCGTATTCGCTTTTATCCTAGCTGTTTTCAAGTTCACTCGACTTGTATTTGATCTGTCAGATACCTTGCCCGAGAAAGTGCAGGCGCTTGATGGACATCATGCTGGATTTTGTATGGTCCCACTGCGCTATGAAGTATATCAACGACACTGAGACATTCTCATATTCATTCAAGCAGTCTTTCATTCACCTGAATTGCGCCCTCGAAAAATGAGACTTTAATAACCAATCCAAAGAGGGTACTGGTGGCATCGAAGAGAGCTAGTTTCAACGTGGTTTGGGTGGCACTCTGAAAACTAATGAGGATACATTGCAGTGTAAAACTACCTCTTTCCGGCGGGCATGTAAAGATTAAAAAGGTTCTGAAAAACCAAAGCTGAGATACGGACAAGGTGGTTGAACATTTTGAGCAAACTGTGCTATACACTAGGAAAAAAAAAAGATAAACGAGGAAACAGGACAACCAACGTACACAGGACAAGCGCGCCTAAAGAGGCATTTGACGACAGTTATTTTCAACGGGAGACGTATGAAAGCGAATCCCAATATTTCGAGCCTCCGTTACATGAAAAAGTAAAATTATTCGTCTTGTACCACGAGTCTAAGGTAATGGCACTCGACTGCTGAGCTTGGGGACCCTGGTTAAAACCCGGCCTCGGCGGCTGCTTTCGAATGGAGGCGAAACGCACAGTGCCCGAGCATTGTGCGACGTGTTAAAAAAAAAAAAAAAAACATAGGTGTCAAATTATCCGCAGCTCTTCACTATGGCGTTCTCCATAACGCGGCTCGTTTTGAGACGTTAAACCTACCTGAACCATAGATCGAACCAGTTCTTCTTGTATACAGACGCTAGTGACAACGGTGCTGAAGCGGTTTTGTTTCTATGCGCTTTTTTATTCACTGTAGCATGTCGCCCACTCTCACTTTGAAGGTTAATTGTCGTGACTCGTGATAGTGACACTGCGTTCAACAGCACCATGCTATATGCTCATGTGGCAGGCCTCTCTGTCCCTGTGTGTTTGGGTAGGCTTGTTTCGATGTGCGGACGTGTCGGGCTCAAGAGCAGTTTGAGGGCAGTGAGCGTCTTCAAACTAACAGCAAACGACCCTGCACAGTACAAGCAACCGCATTGTCCCAAATGACCAATTGACTCGATCTCGGCACTGTCCCAAATGACTAACGCATGTAAAAATACCATCTTGCATTAGCAAAGAAGGCTTAATAAAGAAAACAAAGCGCATTCCATGCGTACCCTACTGCGAGGAAATTCCAGCCGATTTTGGTAAATGGGCCAAAATTGCAAAAGCGTGTATAACGTTTAGTTTCGCTTTCTGTTCGAGGCTAGGTTTTCAAGGCGGCGCGCCCGGTAAATATTGACGAAATCGGTGAATGAGCTTGGGACCTTATTTGTAGTGCACTATAAAATGCACTTTAAAAGAGTAATGCGGTAGCGGTGTGTTTATCCGCATGGCGTACGGATTGAAGTTGATTAGGACGACGACATGCAGTTTACAACCCGCGAAAGTGGCAGTTAAAAACCCGGGGTGATTGGCTGGGGCTATAGCTATGATGTATCGTACTGGATTCGCACGAGACGTACCAGACATCCAATCCGTGCGATGGGCATTTTACCCGCGAAGTACTCATTTCGTTCTAAAACTCTGGCCCCCTAAAAACACAGGTGCCGTTTCTTGGTGCGCACTGGATAGCATGACAACATCTAAAATTACTAGATTTTTAATGCAACGGTTCAATTGAAGAGGATGAATACGAGTCGGTGTCTTTAAGAGGGAAAATCACTAATGACGCGAAAAATCTTCGGTGGCTTTCAGTTATGAGTAAATGTGCTATTACGCAGTACGACTACCATTGATCGTGCTTGGTATGATAACCTGCGTGTTGATATCAATTTTGATTCCTCCTGGTATGACCTTCTTGGTCATACATGATATGACCTTTTGTCGTCACACTTGCTCATAAGGCCGTAGTGAAACAGCCCCTTCTAGGCATGACGCCCCATATGTTAAAAAGCACGTCAAACAGATTATGCCTCTGTATTAACCGTCAGTACAAACAATATTCGCTCCTTTCACGCAACAAACTGCAAAAGGAAGACTTATTAAAAAGCCTCCATCCGTTTCAATTAGGAAAGAATCTCCAAATTTTCTGTGGCGAAAGGAACGCAATGAAGTAACAAAACGAGGACGAGAACCGCCAACTACCAAATGGTGCGGACTACCAACTACCAACAAATTCAGTCGGTAGTTGACGCCTGTGTCCTTTGCTTGTTCTCGTCCTCATTTTCTCGTGGAGTCGTGTTCCTTAAACGCTGTCTCTTCGCGGACTAGTTGAAACGGTAGTCTTGCTGGAACATATTTTAGTCTTTCTTCGTCGCTGTATTTCATTTTCGATAAAGTATTTACAAGGCATACTACATGTCTGACACATGACAGGACGTTAAGGTAATGGAAAATCAAATTCAAAATATAAACTCACCTAATAGCAATTTATTCAGCGGAAAAGCAAATTTCCTGAACAATAAAGTACTTTGCGGTCAGAAAGATGGGATATTTAGTCAGCCTTATTCGCAGTGCAGCAGCTTTTGCCGGTTAAGGGTGTCAAAGTAGTGATGGTGCAGCACGAAGACGTCATTCTAGATTCACTAAATCTATTCGTACTACGGGAAAAGTAAGCGCAAAAAAAGGGGAGACAAACACAAGAGAGGAGACAGGACAAAGCGCGTTGTCCTGTCTCTTCTTTTGTGTTTGTCTCCTTTTTTTGCGCTTACTTTCCCCGCATGATCATGAACCAACTAGCCCAGCAACAAATTATACTTCACCATTCGTACGTATTGAACAAATCTCCGGATAAGCTGGAGCTCCACCGACTTATGAAAATAAAACTGTTATGAGACTTTCTAACGACGAGATGCATTTTTGTGGTGGCGACGAAGGGAAAGCTTCTTCACGAGAATATGGTGCAGCACTAGTTCGCTCAGAAACACAGCCGATGCCGCGGCCTGCCCAATGAGTACCATGTAGAAGAGTGCCGCCGTGTCTTCGGAGGAGAGCGAGTGGACTTGAGAAGAGGAAGGCTTCGTTAAAAACCAGGAGCGAGCCTTTAGTTGTAGACGTTTCCGTTCTGTGAGTCCGGACTCGTGCATCCAGCGGCATCTGCGAATTGATGTGCATGTAATTATGGTTAACGAACTGCTCAAGTGTGTCGTATTTACAAAATAAATTACTTGCGTTCAAGAACGGTTGTCAACGTAGTGAAACTAGTCCTGATGTTTCGGACATACATCTCAGTTAAATACCAAAGACAAGCGGTGCGCACTTAGGTGTTATATTGGCAACGTTGATATCCACATAATTCTCGCTACATACGGAGCGTTTCAACAAATGCATTTTAGAGGTTTTAAAAGCAGGGTGTCCGAGCAAATAAAGGTGTTTTCAAGAATAAAGACCTCTGCTCTGTGGGCGCAATCTTCTGCAAAACTCTCTTTAATTTACATGGCTAATTGACAACTTATTATGTACTTTTTAATTTATCCACTTGAACATATTGTGCCATTGGAGAGCTCGAAGTTGTGGAAAATACGATACCATATCACTTCTTTACCCGAAGAAAAAGTTATTTCTCAAAGAACTGCACAACAAGAACACCCGTTGCTTTTTTTTCGCACAACACCGAAACTGAGCACACTAGATGTGCAGTAAGCTAGTTGATAAAAACCACGTATGTTGATAATGTGTTTCAATGACTAGAAAAAAGAAGCGGTTGGCACGTACGCCGCAGTAAAGCAGGCAGTTTGTATTTGGCGCTCTAGTCACTACAACACGTCCTCCGATGATGATGGTACAGTGACCACGGCGCCCATTTCGAACTGCCTGCTCTTCTCAAAAACAAGGATTGTGCAATTGACAGCAATTGTCCTTTTCTTTACAACAAATACTTAAACTAATAAATGTGCACGCACTTTACACTACATTCATCATCATCAGCCTGATTATACCCACTGCAGGGCGAAGGCCTCTCCCATATCTCTCCACTTAACCCGGTTCTGTGCTAGCTGACATTACATTACATTAAATTATGTGCAGTGTGGTCTACCATTAGTGCGAACACACGAGCAGATGATCGCTTTCTTCCCAGGGCCACTGCGTCGGATTCGATCTCGCACTGAAGCTAAGTGGGGGCCATACAGAGCACCACATCCAGGTCCATCTGTGCCTGCACAACTTTACTTCGATGCGCGACCGGATCAGATGCAATATCCCTGTGAATAAGCGGTACTAAGTAATGTCACTCTCAATGCTATCGAATGAAGCTCTTAAAGGGAGCCTAAGTGATCCCCGAGCTTTTCCTTTTTTTCTTTGATATTAATTTGCAAAGGAATCGCAGCAATACATTCGTTACTGGCTTCGCATGATTGCAATTGGAACATAGTTCCTTTCATTTCTCGGTGAGTAACATGTCAGGAATATGACTGAAGTTGTGCTTCGATAATTCATAAGTAAATTTCAATCGGGATGAACAGCGTCTAATGGAGCTCGAGATATACTACATCCGGATAACAGTCGTCTGGCAAAATCTCTGCAACCCTCATGATAGCGAAACCTGGGTATTCCTGTGTTAGTTTCAATTTTATCGCACGTAGGTTACTCAACTATCAATTGCAGAATACTTGCCAAGGTTTGGTGCATGCCTGGATTTTACTCAATGCTCTGTTCCAAGAAACGTTTTAGTTTTTAGAAGTCTCTCTGCAGGTGCACTATTTTTCGTTGTTTAAGTGTTTTTTTTTCCCGGCTTGTAGTAAACATTTCGAAAACAATGTTCAGAGAATATTCTCTTACAATAAATAAAAATCACGCTGAAAAACATTTAACTATAAGAATGCGATAAGACCCAGATTTCATCAAAATCTTGAACAAAAAATGAGCCCGTTAAGATATTCGCCCGAATCATTACACAAAGGCAATACTATAGCTGAATAGAGGCTTCAACTAAACGACACCGACTGTTATCGATCGAGACAGGCAGTTATTTCAATAGATTTTTTGCTCTTTGAAAACAGTTAACGGTCTGCATCATATCACTGCAACTGCGGTTCGTGTACTAACAAAAAGCCATAAGAGGCTGCTCTATATAATTTACATTCCTTTCACTGCGAAATCTGATCAATAGATATTTGATTTCCGAACTATTTCGCGCATGATAAAGGCCCTATACAACTTGCTGTTAATGCTAAACGACTGTAGGTTGCAGTTTTCTAAATATACAAGTTTTATTTTTAGCGCAGAGTCAGGTTCATGCTCATTAGTACCAGCGAAATGTAACACATGGCGCAGCATTGCAGTATTAAGAGAAGAAACTCAATCTACACGATGAGCATTTGTAAACTGCATGGAAAGTGGCCTCGTGGTTAAACTGATTTTGACTAACCTAGTGTGAAGAAGTTTCATTATCTTAGGGTCGAGGGACTTGCGCATGAACATGCAGAACTGGGCCGATATGGTGTGCTGTCGAGACGGGTAGATGATGCCCAGTCCCGGCTTCTCTGGGTATAGGGCAGCGATGTAGCTCTGCATCACGTTGTCCTCCATGAAGATGACGGCGCTTTTGGCGATCATCTCGTCGAAAGTTTCTCGCGTGAATACCACCGAAGCTGGCAGGATCGAGCGATGTCGGTGTGCCGTGGACAAAATAGTTTGCAGCTCTGGTTCTGGTGACACCTGCGCGAAACCGTGTGTATAGTACACCTGACACAGTCGTTCGAAGTTAATATAGCCTTCGCAGAAATAGTGTAAGAATGAGGTATTTACGCAATCTTATAACGCACATTTCTTTTCGCCGAAAATTGAGCTTACACCTCGTTACGTTCTCAAACGGCATTTTGTCAGAGATGTCGGAGCTAACGACACGGGCGCACTTTTCATCGGTTTTGTTCGCCTTCGATCGCCGACAGCATTTCTACATCTTTGCTGCGGTTCAAGAAGGACAGTGACCGCGGCGTCTGAAACGTGATGTCCGCTGTGACGACACGAATGACTGCATTGCGAGGACAGAGAAAGAGAACTGTCCAAGCGAATTTAAAATCCCCATCATCGGAGAAATGAACCTCGAGCTACAGTCTTCTGTGTGATTTATTTCTTCTTTTCTGTTTAACATGAAGATAAGTGTGCTTGAATCGCGCAACTGCGTCAAGTTCTGGGACGTTTCAATTCATCGTCGTATTAGGAATAGTGCATACCACTTGTAGCAGCAGTACTAGTGTCACGCAGTATCGATAGCAGCACTTACAGTAACGGTAGTCGTGTCGGGGCTTAGCATTCAAGACGGCAGAGAGGGGTGGTTTTTGTCGCAGCTGTAAGCGTAGTACTAGTAGAAATGGCACTAGTATCCCCGTCATATTATAGATCATTACAACGTGAGCACTCTTTAGAATAGTGTGGTAGTATTATGACAAAGAATAATGAATAACCATCATGCCTACGTTCTAAAAAAACAATAACAAATGAGCGCATGTCATCAGTGGACGCGTTATGTCAACTCGGAGAACTCTATCGGTAGGGACAGGAGAAAGAGCATTGTGGAGGGGAAGGATCAGTGTAGATTGTTTGTTTCTTCTGTGGGGTTTAATGTCCTGAAGTGACTCAGGCTATGAGAGATGCCATTGTGGAGGACTCCGGAAATTTCCACCACCTGGGGTTCTTTAACGCGTGTAGACTCCGTTATTGTTTCTTAGCTTCAATTACCAGCGAGAGTCTTTTATTTTATTTTTTTTAACGACAGCAGCGTACAAATAAACTTGAAACAACCAGGTCAGGGAGACGTACCTCTACTTACACCGATGTTATTGAGTCAAGGCCTGCGTCGTACATGACTCGTGAGTGGCTGGTTACCGCTGGTGTAATATGGGTTGCCTCATGCACTGTTTAGAAGAACACGACAGCAAGCGACTGTTAAGTGAAGCTCACTAGCTATGTGTCCGTAAAACAAAGAGACACCGTCAACGGTGAGATTATCTTGATGTGTCAGCTCACGATGCCGGCACGGAGTCGAGAGATAGCCGAATCGAGATGGTGTTACTCCGTGGTTTGAGCTGCAGTTCATGGTCAACTCGGTCCCCGCTGAGTGTACAGTTGACGATAAACCGCTAGGCGTTGAGATCCCGAGGGAGAAGTGCGCCTCATTCCTCAATCCTCAGTTACACTACAGTGACAGAAGGAGGTTAAGCGACATCTTATAATATTGAAATTTGTGGCATCTTTTATAATTCCTAAATAATTTATACCTAACCGCTTTGTTTACGTTTTATTATGTTGGTGAGGTCCGAAAACTTATATTCTTTTGCCCACTGGTTTCTAAAGGCAGCACGCCACTATTCTCGATAAACTTAATGAAAGCCACGGCCGGTCTCGAGGGAGAGCGCGTTTCTCTCTTCTCTTACGGCCTCTCCAATGGGGTCTGTTTCCACCGCCCGCCGCGCCTCGGTGGGGTCGCCACCGCCCCACTGCTGCTCCTCCGCTACAGCCGTTCACGCGCAAGGGAAACGCGCGCTCGCTCTTCGCTCCGCCCGCATCGGTTGCAACCGGCAGGTTCTGACATTTCACCCCTTATGGCTTATACGAAGAAGCCGTAATCAGCGTCTGATTTATCGTGTATGAGCAATAAAATAGTCATTAATGCGCGGGCGCGCGAGAGCGCGCGCGCCTTCGTCAGTGCTGTCGCGCACGGTCGAATGAAGTTTCGGGTGCACTTACATCAACACTTTTTGCCCCTAAATTTTTCACAAAACTATATGTACCATTTTATGCAATGTGCCTTTGAAAGCTGTAAGCAGGTATAACGCGACCTGACGCTAGTCTGCATGGCAAACTGTTCGGTGGATATTCAAAGTATTCTGTCAACCGCTGCCGTTTTCGTTTAGAGCAAAACAGGCACTGGCGAAAATTCATAGCACGTCTCAGATTCAGAGTAAGGAACAAAAATTTACGCATACAGTTAAAATTTCAGTTGTCTAGTGGAGTGAGCTGTTCTAGCTTCGCTTAAAATAAATCAGTAGGTTGAAAGACAGCAGATGTATACGTAGTCTCGCGACTGACGCACACGTAGACAGTCGTAGTCAGTTTAATACCAGTAATAAAAAAAAACATTTAATCAAGGAAATATGGGCATAAACAGATATGCATAATTGAAAAGAGCAGCAAGCAATACAAAAACTATCCGTCAAAGTTAACACATTGCACTCATTCATCAGAACGGTGCATGCGGCTAGAAAATTAAAGACTCAAAATCTTTTTGGACGGTTTGTGCACATAAAGAGCTGGCCTTTCGTTCCTGTCTGTCACCTTCTTAGCATAATTGACAAGAAGGAGTCTGAGAAATTTCTCACATATTAAAGAAGCGGACCTTGGCTATTGTTAATGCCTTCCGGGCAACTCAGCAAAGGTGAGTTCTCAAGTGCTGGCTGGATTAAGATTTGAAGGACTTCAAGGACATTTGTGTGTGGTAGGTGCACGACAGCTTTTTCAAAAAAGGACACAACCTTGTCCAAGAGGGCTACAAACTGGTTTTGGAGAATGCAGTCCGCTGGAATCTTGTCCTCGCAGAATAGTGTACATGGGGCTGTTTCTTTCGCTGGTTTCAAGAAGAATAGCACGTCACACCCGTAGTCACTGATTAACTTCACAATGTATCCAGCGACGTAAGCTAAACCAGAATACGTGACAGTGGGTAATGGGATGACAGGAGATACCATCACTTCTTTCAGTTCCTCGGTTACTGATTGCGGTAGAGCTGAAATGATTTCGTCGGTGTCGACACTAGGTGCCTAGGCGCACAATACAGCGCGACATACAACTCCTATAGTCACCTCTGAATAAATAGCACAGAGAAAAACTTTTATATCCATTATTGAGGAGTGTCCCTTGAGTAACAGTGGCGAATGTGTAATAAGCAACGCATTCTACCAAAATAATGGGGCAGCGATTGCTCTCTAAGGCAGGCATTACTGCACAGATAGTTACAAGGAACGATTAGTTCAAAAACATACTAGAAAAAGAGAGAAAATATTGCTAGGAATTAGTGCTTGAAATAGATTTACTGTTTTTTTCATGAAATAATCATGATATCATGTAAACATTTCATTAAACCAACGTTTATTCGCAAAATTAAAATAATGTTTATAATACAACATAAAACATTTGCTGGTCTATAAATTATAGCAAAATTGAAAACAAAACTTAAAATCGTTTACTCTGACGTTATACTACTAACACTTTATGCCATGTAAGCATTGTGCAACTTACATAAAAAATTTTAAAATTATTTTCATCTTCGGTGTTACATCGATGGTTTCTCATCTAGCGCTGAAAGACGGTTTTGCCATTGTTGCTGTTATGTTTGCCTTGAAGCTTCGATGTGATCACTGCTCATTCACTTTTTTATTCATCTTCTTGTACAGGCTTGGGCAAAAATTCAGATTAAAATGAACAAAAGTAGATACATTGCCGCAATACATGTCATATGCTTGTCGAGCGTTTGCTGAGCGACCGTGTTTTGTAATATAAAGACTCCATTCACGTCTGTAGCACGCTGACAGGATGCCGCTGCAGCATCTACCTTCTGTAATCTTTCATTTAGGGGCTGCACTCATCACGAAATCCGCGGGCGACAGCGCGAAACCAGGCAAAAGCCACCCGCCGCCACTGAAGCAGATGCGGAGCGAACAGTGAGCAGGTCGCGCCCCTTGCGGCGGCGGAGAGCGTGACTCAAGGAGAAAAGTTCCCATTGTTCACGCGGCGATTGAGAAGGCCGTAAGAAAGAGCGCGCGCTCTCTCCCTCGAGACCGGCCGTGTGAAAGCCTACAAACAAGCTTACATGCTTTGCACCTAATGTCATCTGTACTCACCCGTTTGGCTATAATACTGCTTTCAGGTAGGTATTCTACATGGGAAGTGTCGACAAGGTTGAAGGGCATCGTATCTACCTTGTAGAGTTTTGACCAGTATAAACGATTTAACAGCGCACAGCCAACCACATCCATTCAGTGACCTTTGATGCTACTCACCTACACCTAATAAACTTTCACCTGGAGACATCAAATTAACGAGTCACTCCAAATCACTTGGTGACTAAAGGTTGCTGCTCACCGTCGTTGCCAAACTCTATGTGTAGGGCACTTACAGTGTACATACAGCCTGTAGGGTCGCCGCTCGAGGTTAATCACTTCCAGGTGCGCGTCTTTGCATGCCGCCGCAACCCGCTTACTTGCGTCCTGTATTGTTGGCATAGACCCCCTTTCCACACTCGCATCTCGTACGAGGGAGACCGACCGACCCGACTTCCGCCGTTGTCGGCTTTGCAGGACTCTCTTACGCCGGAGGCCATCCTTGGGGAGAGGCAGAGCTGACCGCGCTGCCCGGTGGTCGCACATATGGCACCCTTCGGGGTGGCAGGTAACGAGCACCCAAATGGCAATTAGGCCTTTTTTTTTACACTGTGACTTTGTGCAGTGCGAAACGCAGTCTCCTTGTCTTGTATGCTAATGCGACGAAGAGAGCGCCCGATGAGGCATTTAGGATTTGACTCGGGCATAGTTGTCAGAACGTGGACGCCAGAAGCTTTCTTTTCCTCCTGCGCCGGCACTCATATGGTCTTTGGCATAGCGGCCCTGTGATTTTCTCTTGCCATGTTATTGCTGTTACAAGTTAAGCAGGGATGGCGCGTGGCAGCGCATCTGTGAAAAGGATTTTTATAGCGTGAGCGTGGATGGGGCGGCGGTGTGCAGAGGCCTGTAGAAAGAGAGTCTCCCGATGGTAGAGGGTTCGATACGTTTACCGAAGAAAGAATGTTACTCTACTCTATTTGATGTGAATTGTATTGCTAGCGGGGCCCTCGGTTAGAGTGAGCCAAACCCCCTGAGCAGTGCCCATCTAGCATACTATTTCTCCATCGAACAATTGATGTGTGGAGCAGACCACTGAAAACTGCCGCCCCCATTTTTAGTCGTTTGAGTGTGTAAAACATGACGTTATCGAAAGAAGTTGGACCCAGCCTAAGCTGGGGCTCCGTGCGTAATCATGTAACGCAGGTCTACTTAGCCTCTAACCAGTTAGGTCCATGAGTAAAGTAGTGCAAAGTTGTTCTTTATGTAAATTCATTTCTGCTTCCAGTTTTACTCTCTGTATTTATGTTCTGCAGTAATATATCCTCTTCTGCCATCACCTTCTAGTACGCCTCCTGGTCTTCTTCCGCGCCGAACTACATGACAGGAAGGGTTTCTACGTTGCCCAAACCGTGACTTCCGCTCCTTGTTACACCTGGCGTATGTGTCGGGCGAGTTTGGAACCTTATCATCGTTTTATACACAGCGTTCATTTCCAGGGGATACCAGCGGCTGGCGCTTTTTGGACAAGAGTGTTTTGAATGTCCTGTCTCGCTGGTGTCAGGAATATAGGAACCAGGCACAGAACTGCGCCGCAGTACAGTAAATAAATGCCAAAGAAGCGTCCCGCACTGGATGTTTTGAATTCTCTGGCAGTGCATGAAATCTAGCGTAGCGTATAATTTGGCCAAAACGAACCTCAAGTGCCGCTTTGTTTGCGACCCCTTCAGACAACCTTACATGAAAGACCATCCGAAATACGTACAAATCCCCTACCGCTATAACCAAGCCATACGAACGCGCTAGCGTGGCCAAGAAGCAGCATGGCTTACTCGGAATCCAAACGTCTCGGGTATCGTCTCTGCCTCTTATTTTCCGGGAGTTGGCACTTAATGCTCCCAACGCCTGAGGAGATGCGGAGTTGATAACTGCTCATCTAATCTGGTCGCGCCATGTCACTCAATTCGTCGCACAAATAGTGCCCGCTAATGTCACCTGTCAACTACCGCTTACCAGAGACATATGTACGGGGTTTTTCGCTCATTACATGGTAAGTACAGCGGTAATTTCGACAACGAACGGGGCCTTTCGAAGACGTGTTAGAACTAGCGCCACGTTTAACGAATGGAATACATGCCTCATACGCCACGTACCAGTGATGCATTTCACCACGACCTAACAGCACCTTTGTCGAGTAACAAATGAATCAACTGGAAGGACTCGTAATGATCATTTTCGCAGAGAGATCACACATTGATATAATAAGCTAACTAATTACAATACACGTTTGTCTAGTAATGCAAACAGTTTAATACGTATGTAACGATATTCCTAGAACGACATTTTTTTACCCTGATTGGCGCAGGATGATATGTCCTAAGTTGTTTTCTTTTTCTTTTTCGCGTGCGGATGCACGGCGATTACGGCCGCCTACACACTGCGCCGTGGATCTCTCGTATATTATAATCATTCGCGCGGCACTCATTGCGGTCTGCACTGCAAGTTGTGAAGATGCGAAGATGTGAAAATGTGAAGAGAAAACAGCCAACTCCAGAATACCTCGCTATTTGCTTGAACTGCCGCGGAAGGCACTACCGCTGCTACTAAATCAGAATTGAACTTTTCCAACTAATTGATACGTTACAAAGGCGCATGATTCCTCAGCGCTTCGATCGTGTACAAGGCTGTTCGAATTTTTTGAAGTGGTCAGCACCAACCAGCGGCGAACCGTTAGGGTTTTGAGGTTAGGCCATTTGACCATCGGTTTTCTTGACCAATCTGCAGCTTCTACTTTAGTGCCAGCAATGCGAGAGACAGAGCAACGCCTCGAATGCGATCAGGACTTTCGGTCGCCAATGTGATTTTTCACGTGCAATAAACAGAACAAGAAAAACTCGTTATATTGACAGTTTCTTTCAGTACATGTCTTCCGTAGCAGATGTGAATAGAAAAGGTTTGTTGTCATAAAAACATTTCTGCTCTGTGTTGGGCTCTGATGAGAGAGTGACATAAGAAATGTTTTGTAACAAAATAATCACCTGTAGTTAGCACAAAATTTAATGCAGAAATACGGTTAGCAAAAATATATTACAGAAAAACCTGCAGAACTGCAAAATAAGACCCGCAGAAGCCACAGAAAAGCATTTCATTACGGCAAACTGCGATAAATTTTGTAGTATTTTTGGTACAGTGCTCCTGTTTCTTCGTCTAGGTACCTTGAATTGATGCTCGAATGTGGTCCCTCGAATGATGATGGGCTTAAGTTGTGGCCGCTTCGCCACGTCTCGGAAGGTCTCCAGACGCTCCGTGGGTGTTTTGATACTCATGCTTGCCTTCATGGTCCCTTGGAAGGAGTTCATCAGCACCAGGACAGCCAGCCACCAAACGGAGAACACCACACGACCCACTACGTCACGCACGGGACGAATGGTGCCTGCGTAGAAGCGACCATTTTTCCTTCATTTGGAAATGTTATGTTAAAAAGTTTTCTACATCGCGATACATCAAGGGCGAGGGAGGGGTCTTTTCCTTATATCTCATCTCTATTTTTTGTATAGCGTATATATTGTAGCCGTACAGCCCCGTTCAGGTGGATGCTAGTGAGTAAAATTGCCCTCCAATTTAAGATAGGGAAATAAAAAAACTGCAGCCACTCGACACCTATAAATTGCAATATGTTACGCAGCCTCGCTTTAGGCTCTCTGAACTGAACTAAGCGGCCTGTACTAGTAGCATTCAAAACGATTCTGTCTATTCACTTTCATGCTAGCTTTTAGAAGAGCTGCCAGAAAGGACATTTGAAGAAGCAAAGAGAACGAAAAAGTATTTCATGAAACCATTCGCGTTCCGTAGTATAAGGGAAACGAAATGCACTTACGGCAAATGATAAGCGAATCCGGGCAGGCAGTATAACCTTCTTGAAAACATTCACAGGGCCGCCTATTTACATAATGTGCAGACAATGCGATAGCACTAGACGCTACGGATGCCTTTACGTTAGATGCTGAGACGTTATGTCTTGTTTTTCTATGCAGATCACACTCGTATCTCTTCACACAAACATCGGAACGTACAGTTGTCACTTCTGGTCTAGTGACGCCACATCCCTCTAGCTAGTCAGGTCATATGACGCCACTTCTGATCTGGGGGTGCTGCTTCCCTCCAGACAACGGGAGCACTTCGGATCTGATGGCCTCAGTTCCGGTGACGCCAGCCAATCAACGAAATATAAGACCGATGACGCACTATTTTCTCGATGAGGCTTCTAATGCTCTCACGCAGTTTCATCAGCAGCAACTGACCGTGGTGACGAGAAAATCTCAGTGCCCAATTAACTCATAGCTATCCACCACCTTCATGCCGTGTGAGGCAGGAGTTGGTGTGCCTGCAGCGTTATTACTTTGACATGTAAGCTCCTGAATCCTCAGCGAATCAGAGGAAGCCAGCGAACAAGAAAGCGCTGTAGCCGCCAACGATCACATGAGCATTGCGGATGAGGTCATGGTTGTAATAGGTGACGCCACCATACTGCTCCTTATAGTCTAAAGCAGCGCTCTCAGGACCTGCCGCTCGCATCAGCGGGAAAGAGTGCGACCCCGTCTGTGCACTGGACTTCTGCTTTTGTAGTGTCTGTTCAAGATGGCTACGCGTGAAATGAATCGGCGACCTGAAAGGTGACCAACTTATCAGATTTTCGTACAGCGGTGGCACATGGCAAGCTCATTTGCTTCTATCCTGATGACACATCAACGTAGGATCATAGCAGTGCTGCACGGGTGGTCAGTGGCACCGAACAAAACGCCATACGCTTTAGAGCGAAAGCTTCACTGGGCTAACTGCAGCGCGTTTCGCGTACGCCGCAGTTTGACCTTCAGTCGACCTTCAGCCGTTTGCCTAGCTTCATCTTCGCATGTGTGGTGCACAGAGCGGCTGAAGCGCCATTGTTCTGCTGCTGCTTCGCTTCTTCTTAAACATCGCAAACCTGCTTCTTCTTCACACACTTAGCAAACTTCATTCGTACCGGTACACATCGCCATTTCCCGCAGAGCGCCCCGTGTGGCGTCATCACTTAGCTATCTATGCGTCTCACTGCGCATGCGCAGTGGCCCAGCTGCTGCGCCGCAGCGGGGTTATAAGCCACGGAAACACCGCTCGCTTGCGAAGGCTTATATATACACTAAGGATTGCGGTGAGTCTGTAACGCTATGCCGTAGATGAGGCGACAAAGCTTAGTGAGAGCGCTGTAGCTACGCTCGCCTACAAGCGAAATTTACTCACTGTCGACATTGCTCGCCGGGAATAATCGGCGAATAGAAAAAAATGAAGCTGTGATAGCTAAACAAGTGATGGAAACCACCGAAAAGTGAGAAGAGAGACTTGCAAAGCGACGACGCAAGGCGGCGGAGATGAAGGTGTGACAAGGACAAGAACAGAGAAACGATTCGGTCTCATTCATCACTACTACTGCTCTCGCTTAGTACATCCTGGCTCAGCTGAGTTAAGCCACTGCCAATTTTTTAACGAAAGGCTGTTCAAGCGTTATCTAAACCGATGGAGAATTGCCTACACATTGAAGTTTCAAATGATTTCGATACGCGAACGCTGCCCGCCGTCCTCACTTTATCCTGCCCAAAGCCACGTTTAGCGACGCCATCAGCTCTGTGGCCGTTCATTTCGATATCGTCTGCTTGATATTTAAGGCGAAAGCCTTAGACCTCCTTTTTAAGGTCGCGTTGCGATGGACATAAAAACTGAGCACGCCTGGACAGGGAAATAGCAGGGCCGAGGAAGAGTTCAGAGTTCTTAGACATGTTCACACAGATTGTGAACAAGGCTCTCGTGTGGGAGCCGGAATGCATATCCATCCACATTATTTTGGTCGGTGTTTTCCACTTTCGTCATGTAGCCTCCCGACCAGACGGGCTTCTGTCTCAAACGTTTAAAACTTAAACTTAAATTAAAAGCAATGTATTCCGGGTTGCGGGAATTATAGAAAGTGCTTGCCTTCGAACATCGTCACACCGAGGATGTCGAAGAGGTTGTCGATGACAGTGTCCTTGAAACGATGCCTGGAACGGACCGCTTCGATGAAGGAGATTAAGATGCTCACCAGGGGCCAGCACAATAGCAGGCCTAGCCACACCTGCGAGTAACAAAGAAACAATGGGCTTTTAGTAGAGCATCTTACTTGTGCATTACCAGTCATCGAACAAATCCGTAATTTTGGCATGTTAGAGAAACGCGACAAATTTTGAACACTAAAACCTTAGTTAACTACATAAAGCTGGCCTACGAAACAAAAGGAAGCCTTAAGGAAGGAGACGAGGAAGCAGTCATCATCATCATCATCAGTGAAATATACCCACTTCAAGACTAATGACTCTTTCATATTACTCCAATTAACCCGGTCCTGTGCTAGCAGCATCCATTTGACTCATGCAAATTTCTTAGCCCCATCCACCCGCCTAAATTTCTGCCTCCCCCTGCCACGCTTTTCTTCCCCAGGAATCCAATTTGTTACATTTAGCGACCACTGGTTATCCTCTCTTCGCACTACATAACCTGCCCATGCCCATCCCTTCTTGATTTCGACTACAATGTTATTAATTCGAGCTATTTCTCTGACCCACTCTGCACACTTCCTATATATCAACGTTACACCATTTTCCATTCGATTGCTCTATTCTCAAGTAGAACCCTAATCGTTAGCTTCCACGTTTCAGCCCCATAGGTGAGTACCAGTAAGATGTGACTGTTATATTCTTTCCTCTTTAGCGATACCGCTAAGATGATATTCATAACCGGCGTGCGTTTTACAAAAGCGCTCCATTCCCAATATTATTCTTAGTCATTTACCTTTCGTGGTCTGGACCTTCGGATACCAGCTACCGTCCTAAGTAGAAACATTCACTTACCCCTTAGAAAGTTTCGCTGCCAGTTACAAACTGTTGTTCATTTCCCACGCTATTGAACATTACCATAGTCCTCAGCATGCATATTACATTTAGGCCTACCACTCTGCTTTTCCTGTCTAGCTTATTAATTAATGTTTGCAATTCGTCCCCTAAGTTACTTAGCAAGACAATATCATCAGCGAATCACAATTATGAGATACTCTTCATTATCCTTTATCCCTAACTGATCCCATTTCGTGTCTCTGAATACTTCCTTTAAGCAAGCTATAAGTAGCACTGTTGAAATCGTGTCTCCTTGGCTAACTTCTTCCCTTATGGGATTTGTATTACTCTCTCTATGCATAACTATGTTTTTGTCGAGCCACAATAGATATCAGCCAGTACTTCAACATATCGCTCACCTACACCCTGATTTAGCAATAACCTTTTGAAAAAACAGAGTAGAAATTTAAGCTCCGCCTTTAGGGATATGATAAGTTAACGTTAATAGATTCTGTTAGCTGGCTCCTCTTGGGGATCCTTGTTCACGTATACCAACTTTCATACTTGCTTAATAATTTTTAATTTCTGCCTCTATTCTCCGACGCATACTATTTAGCATACATAGACAAACCAACAAGCAACCTGTTAAGCTCGAAGTCCAAGGGTGCTGGAGAGCTGTATTCATATGCCGCCCTCACATATCAATGGCAAAGCCCGTGTTGGCAGCGCCTGCCGAATTGTACATGTGACGTGGTCTTGTGACGTCCCACAGCCTGCCGACCAATCAGTGCATGCCAATGTCACTTGCCAAGGTATGCCCGTAGATTTAAGGCGAAAGCCTTTATAGGCTCATGAGTGCATCCGTACGCAAAGTGTCCCACTCAACATGTCAATCAAATGACGGCGGGATTCTGTTTAACCTTTAAGAGAAAAATCATCCTCTACCGAGAATCGAACTCGTAGCCTTCCGATAACCAGCCGAGCTCGTTAACTAGCCTCTAAGGCTAAACTAACTACAAACAACGACCACTACATACAATTACAAACTAGACAAATGAAGACTAAGCCACGTCAGGCACGTGAGAAACACATCTTAGTACTTGTCTAGCATCATGCCAGTGCGGTTTCCATAGATACGCCGTCGCTGACGTCATGGGGCATCACAGCGATAACGCGACGTCATGAGAGAGGGCGGCGGCGCAATGACGGCGTTAGGAAGAGAGCAGTGGTGTGAGGAAAAAAAAAAAAACCTCGAAATTTCGTGCGCGTCGAGTCTGCTTCAGGCGCTTCCGGCTTGTGTCAGAACGTCACATACACTGCAACGAACGTGTGCTTGCAGGAACGCCAAAGCGAGAGCCTTTAAGACTCATGAGTGTGCGTCCGGGCGTGCGTCCGTCCGCATAAAGTGTCATACACGAATAAATGTTTTAAAGATCAATGTCTGCTTTTGTCAGCTCATTTAACCGGCGCTAAAGAGTCAGTAAGCAGTCAGCCATAGTTCAGTAAAGATCGCGCAAAAGGCTCAACAACCACCGTGTAATAAAGGTTTTCACCTAATCGCACTTTAGTGGTGTTAAGTGCCCCTTCGAATTGTTTTGCCCACACGGATATGTAAATCGATGTGAAGTTTCTCAGCTTGCCATTGCTTTACCGACATTCACAATGAACTAGTCCAAGCTGGTTTCACCATCATCTTTCACTGACACTGTGGCTCAACAGCTAACGCAGAGCAAACCAAAGCGAGCTATTGCAATCCATTTTACTTTTGACATTATCAGCTGTTAATAATTTCATTTGTACATACCTTACTTACCTTATCAGGATGACTGCTGCTCTAAGTGATTTGTTCAGCATGCTTGTGCAGTGGAGTCTGACGCGTGCTTGAAGCCGGTCTCGGCACTAACCGGCAGTGTTATCGAGCGCTTGAAAAATCAGCGATGATACGGAGACGCTCGTGCAAGGCCGTAGTAATGGTACGCACGTGTCGTACTTACCTCGAGGTCGAAACTCATCAGGTAGCCGAACACGCTGGTCATGTACGCATTGGGCGTGCCGGCGAAGTATCGAGGGTTCGAATAGGCGTACGCGGGCAGCGGCGTGCCCACCGTGATGCGGTCAGCCGTCGGTATCACAGGATGTGCAGAGATGTCTGACTCCTGCGTCCGCCGCGGCATATGAATTGTGAGCGAACCGTCCGCATGTCATGGTCACTTGAAGCTCTAGAACAGGTTTGGGCAGAACTAGTTAAGGTAATTGAACCTATCAGTTCAGTTCAGTTCAGTTCAGTTCAGTCGTTCAGTCGTGTCCTACTCTTCGTGACCCTATGGACCATATCACGCCACGCTTTCCGGTCTCTCACTATCTTCCTAACATCACATAACTTCATCTGCAGCGCTTCGAGGATACTTGCATATAATGGTAGACGGTAGTATGAAAAAAATGAATATAAGGGGTTGTATATCGAATTTCATTTTCGCTTGGCAACGATTGTAAGAATGCATTGTAACACCAGGAGTTTTTTATCGTGTAACATTTAGAGTTTTGAGATTTAGAGACATACTCAATCGCCAAAGAAGGGAAGGAACTAGCAATAAATCAGTGAAGAACTACGTGGGGTGTAAGGGGGAAAGTAACAGCCTTTAACTGCAATAACACTGCAGCTAAAAAAGGAACCAACAAGGAAGAGCAGCAACTTCACATCCAAACATGCACTGCAATCAGCGCCTAAAGTAACCAAGACAAGTTGAAGTCCACAAGCAACGATTATTCGCATATTTACTCCGCAACATATCAGTGAATGTATGCATTACCCACATATTGCATTAAAGCGCATATTTGGAATATATGAAGAGTATCAGTATCTATCTAAAAAAGCAGTGAAACCTTTTCAAACCTTACTACTGATCTCATTTGTCTTGTCCCTAATCACTACGCTATTATATTGGGCTTATTAGAAAGGTAGTGTTCCTATATGTTTAGCGACTGTATTATTTGTTAACAATTAGTCTGCGTTGATTGCTCAAAGTAAATTCATTTTTGAAATGCTGAAGACTAAGAGCGGTCTCTAAACTGCATGGTTTCCTTATCAATCATGACTGGATCTTTATGAGCGCCGCTGCATTTGTCGCTTAGCTACCAAAAAGGGGCTACAGTAAAGAGGCTGTGAGCAAAACTTCATTCAATTATTTTTTCGGTACAAGCTGATTGTCCACCTCGGTCTGATCATGGCAACGTTTTTACGACAACAAAGCACGCATTTGCAGCGGGAAACTCAATGTAGTATTATACCTGCAATGATATTAAAACCCACGTCGTGAAACTATTGAGACCAAAACTCATCGACAAAGAAGTTGCTCGTTGAGAACTAGACCCAGACACGGTCTCCAGTTGTGTACCGCGTATCATGGCGTCGGAGGTTGTAGCGGTGGGCTCCTCGGCAGTGTTGGCTTTGAATCCGCGCCCGGGCCAGCTCACGGGTCTCTTTTTATTTTATTTATTTATTGTAAGTACCTACAGCGCCCATGAGGCATTATTGTAAGGGGGATACAACTACATACAATAACACATGCAAAGAAGATACCGGGAAACTTGTTAGCAAGGTAACACAACACACTAATAGAACACTAAATGAATTCACAAGTAGTATAAGTGATAACATAATATATATCATCGCAGCGCTGGTAAACGCACGATCTCTGGAAGAAATATATCACAACATCATTTCAACAGCACTTTGGAAGTCAGGTGCACAAACTACATCATTCGGAAGCTTACTCGAGTCCAGAATTGTGTTAGGGAAAAACGAATACTTAAATACATTAATGTGCAATTGATAACTCTTAATCTTTTTTGTGTTGTCTAGTCTCTCCGAAATGTAATATGGTTGCTTTAGATAAGTGTTTTTATTAATACCGGTACAATCACTGTAAATGCTGTACAAGAACTTCAGCCTGCAGATTTTTCTTCGGAATGCTGAAGTCTTCCACCCAATACGATCGCGAAGTTCAGAGCTCTTGATACGAAAATTATAATGATGATGTTCACATCTTTCTGCACCTCTTCGGCAAGGTGCAGAAAGATGTGAATATCAGCGTGTTGATTATAGTCGTCCAGGTGGGCGAACATGGCATCACGTATCGTGGTCAACTTGCGGCCGTGGGCTAGGCGAAAAAGCGACATGTTATTTGTTTCCTGGACCGCCATATTCTATGCGAAGGTGACGTACAGTAGCGCTTCATCCACGTTTTGTGTTCCACGTCGACATATATTGAGAGCATGTCAGGGAGTGTTTTGTTCAGCCGTTCGTTCAAGCCGTTCTTTTGAGCATGGTGTGGTGTCTTCCTGTGTTCGGTGTAACTGTAAAGCACAATCTGCTGCAGCAATTCAGGTGTCAGTGCAGCACCCCTGTCGGTGATCAAAATCTCCGGTGCGCCACTATAGATCAACACTTTGCAACTTCTAGGTCTGTAATGTTGGATAGAGCGGAGGGTTCCGTGTATCGTGTGAGGTAATCCGTGACAACGGTGACCAGCTGTTGCCGTAGTGCGAAAGGGGACATGGTCCCAGGATGTCCATACCAATCTGCTGGAATGGTCTCGATCTATCGGCTTCAAGAACACTGTGCTTTGTCGGCTCAATAGTTCAATAGTGAGCTTCGAAGCTACCGCAGCGCGAGGGGCAGAGGAGGGTCCGGCACAGGCGCCTGGCTGTTTTGGACGTGTTCTAACTTGGCCGACGGCAAGGCGTTTTCTCAATGCGCCGACCCTATGCGGCACAGCACCAGGGCTTGCAAAGAGGCGTTAGTCTCTAGCCGGCCCCCACTCGGCTCCAGTCGTCGAACGCTGCAGGAGCCGTCCGGACCGCGGCTAGAAGCGCGATCATAACACGGGTAAGCCTAGACGATGTCATAGCTTGAAAACTGTTTCGAGGCGACGAAAGTGCTCCTCAAACGTTGGGGCAAAGACCAGAACGTCGTCAAGGTAAACTAAACATGTCTGTCACTTCAGTGTGTGTGTGTGTGTGTGTGTGCGTGTGCGTGTGCGTGT
>JAJIZL010090506.1:0-10726 GCA_023969395.1 Amblyomma maculatum
AAGGAATGTATTGTGGAAACCAGTTGAGTAGTTGTCGACAACCCTTTGCGAAAACCATGCTGAAATGGGGAGAGAACGTTGTTCTTATCTAGGAAGTCAGATATGTAGTTCGAAATAATATGTTCCATAAGTTTGCATGCAGTGCTGGTGAGAGATATCTCGCGGTAGTTGGTTAACTGATCGCGGTTGCCTTTCTTGAAAACAGGCACAACACGGGCAAGCCTCCGATGGAACATCGCCAGTAGAAAGTGATGAACGAAATATAATAACAAGAAAGTGTGCTAGTGATTCAGCGTAACGTCGCAGGAATACGTTTGGGATGCCATCAGGGCCACAAGATGATTTTGGCTTGAAATTGAGAAGCATTGAAAAAATTCCTTCATATGTTATGAATTCCGGGCTAACGTTGGTCGTGTTATTGTAAGAACTAGGGTGGGGACGGGGATTCGAAAAAACTGACAGAAAGAAATGATTGAACTCCTTGGCTATTTATGACCTGTCGCGAACAACGTTTTCGCCGACCTTGACACGATCGACGGTTCTGCGTCCTTCATGATTAAGGTGGCGCCAAAATTTGGCAGGGTTACTTTTGATGAATTCAGCTAATGTATTGGAATAAAAATATCGTTTGCTGACACGAAGTTTTTCTGCCAATGCACGCCTTAGGTTTTGAAGTACACAATTACTAGTCTTGTGTTTTCTAAGCCGTTTGACTTTGCGAATTAAATGAATTATTTCGCGGGAAATCCACGGAGTTTTTCGGCGAATAGTTTTAGTTTTACTTGGGATGAAGTTATCTATGCAAAAGTGGCAATGGGACTTAAATTTGTTCCATAGGTCATTCACATCGCCCTCAGAAAAGTTATCTAGGGCCATTTTGAGGTAATCAAGAACAGATTCACCGTTAGCCCTGGTAAAATCCTTAACGGTCTTCCTGCACCGAACTGGTGGGCAATTAGCTATACGCATATTGCATGTAAACAGTACCAACTTGCGATCTGAGATGTCATCTGCGACTTCAACACTAACATCGCTAAGTGATCGGCTGCGGAAAATCAGATCTAATACTGAGGATGATGTGCCCTGTACTCTCGTTGGAATATTAACAGCTTGTGTGAGATCACAAGCCAACATAATGTCCGAGACAACGCTTTCATGAGGTGAGTTCGATGAAAGGTTGGGCCAAGGGAATTCAGGTAAGTTAAGATCTCCGGCAATTATTATACACTTTCTGCTGTACATCACAAGAAGGTCATGCATTTTAGTTAGAAAATCAATGCTGGCGGAAGGAGGGCGGTACGTCGCGAACAATAAAACGAATCTCCATAGCAGTCAACTCGAAGACACAGACTTTCGTGATCATCTATTCGCTCTAACAATGTACTTACCTTTTGTGCCATTGGATAGTATGACAGCAACCCCACCACCACGAGAAGGCCTGTCTCGTCTAAAAATGGAATATGAATCCGGGACAACGTCTTGGTCGCTTATTTCTTTGTGAAGCCACGTTTCAGTAATTACGGTCACATGAGGGTCATAGCATAAAAGAATACTTTCAAGTTCAGTAGTTTTATTTACTATACTTCGAGCTTTAATGTTTAGAAGGCGCCGATAGTCTGGTGCAGATGAAGGGACTGGTCATGCGTGTTCCGTTAAAGCAGGTGAGCGCGAAATTTTTACCCGAACGTTCATTGGTCGTCCCATACAAATATGTTGTTATCTATCCGCAGCTTATCATTCAGCAAAAACACCTTTTTCCCACTGTCTTTTTCGCCCTTAGCACTTTCCCAAAGTAATTTCCGCCTCCGAAGTGTGCAGCGTGAATAGTCATTTTCAATGAAAACATTAGTTCCCTTCAGTTTTTTAGCGTTCTTCAGCACTGCTTGCTTTTCGCTATAGTTCTGAAGATACAAAATAACAGGACGGTTTACTCCCGTCCTTCCTAGCCTATGAATTCTTCCAACAGAATGGCACTGCACAGCGAGCTTGTTTTCAAACAGATCGGCGATTACTACATCTTTATGCTCGGATACTGTTTCATTTTCATCTTCCGGAATTCCATAAATAACGAAGTTCGAGCGGCGGGTGTAATCTAGGTCAACGAGTTTCTCTGAATGCAGTGTTATGGCAGATTGGACATGATGTAAAGATTGATCTAGGCTATCAATTTTACATGTGGACGAGCTTATGTAATCCAGTTTTTTCTATTTAACATAGTTTAACACTGAGGGCAGCTATTGATGCATTGGAAACAGACAACTGCGATTTTAGTTCGTCAATGCCTTTAAGTATTGTGGCCTGTCCCTCTAAAACATTTGCGAAGGTAAGGCCAGAGCTCGGTCCAGGGTTCATCTCAACGTCGCCACAGAGCAGTAATTTGCACACATATAGGCAGTCATGCATAATACACAAGCATGTATGTGGGCTTGGCAAGATAACAATGAATCTGTTACTAGATTTGATGGAATATGTATAACTAACCTGAATAACGAAAGGCATAGGTCTCGTCAACCACATGGTTGATTTTGCTTCGCCAAGCCCACTGATGTCGAGGGGACGGGGACAGCTGTTTATATGTTGTGTGGAAGGTGACGTCACAGATCGGAGCGCCACGATGATATCGTCGGGGAGAAGGTGAAGCATCTGGCAGAAAGGCGCGGGCATGCAAGAAGATGGCGGCTTGAGGGGCGTTGGATCTAGGGGTAGCAGCAACGGCGACGAACCAGCAGGGACAGCAAGGACACCACCGAGCGCAAGCACCTGAATAACGAAAGGCATAGGTCTCGTCAACAACATGGTTGATTTTGCTTCGCCAAGCCCACTGATGATATGCGTCGAAGGGAGACTTTTCGCAGTCCATCTCATGCTCCGGTACCATTCGACAGCAAGACCCCGCAATTTTCAGCTGGCAGGGCGACCAGGACGTTGAAGATTGGTTGGCCTCGTACGAGCGGGTGAGTCGTCATAACAACTGGGATGACCGCATGAAGATCAACAACGTCATCTACCCGAGGGACGTTGCTGACCTATGGTATCGAAATCATGAGGCAGACATGACAACTTGGGTTACCTTCAAGGAAAAGTTCATGGACGTTTTCGGTCATCCCACAGCGCGGAAACTACGCGCTGAGGAAGCCTTCCTCGTACGAGTTCAGCATGAAGGGGAAACATTGAAGACGTCGTGGATTTATGCAAGCGTGTCGACCCGTCTATGAATGAGGCTGCCTAGATAAAATACATAATGAAGGGCATTGATGTCGATGCATTTCCCATTTTGTGGGCAAAGAGCCCAACCACGGTGGCCTCAGTATACAGCCTTTGTCAAAGTTTCGACGAAATGCTCAAGCAACGTCTCTGCACTCGTCGCTCTCCCGCACCTGCTGCGTCCATTTCTGGCCTCTCTGTGAGCAGCGACCTTTTGGCTCACATCAAATATTTTGTTCGAGATGAGGTCTCCCGACAGCTTAGGCTTTTTTCTGGCTCACGCCCGTTGTCTACAGCCCAGCTACTTACCCCTGCGATCCGACACACCATGCAGGAGGTTAACCATGTATTTCCCAGTTTTGGCCAGCTAGCGCCTGTCACACCTCATGTCGAACCTGTTCCACTGCAGCCCACACCTCTTGCTACACCATTGAATTACACATTGAATTGTCGTGCCGCCTCTACCTGTACCAGCACAAATGCCTCCCACCTATGCACAAGTTACCGCCTGCCCTCCGCCGCCACAGTCCTTTGCGTGCCGACTATGGCACCACCGACTGTCGCTCCACGGTTCCTATCAACGACGCCTCCCTACAATCCTTGGCGCACGAATGACAACCAGCCTATCTGCTATGCCTGCGATATTCCAGGCTACGTCGCCCGCCTGTGCCGTCGTACTCTGCGTTCTGCCCCTGCACGCACTATTGCTGACAGCAATTGTCAGTACGACACCTTGCGCACACCTTCGGGGACATCTCCAGGGCAGCCGCGCAGCTCATCGGGCCGCCAGCACATTCTACCGCACCGCTCGCCGTCCCCTCGTCATCGGTCCTTGTCATCAATGCGGCGTCGCAGCGTGACACACGACTTGGAAACCTAGCAGCCGCAGTTCCTGGGGCACGAACTGCGCACATTTCGCCTACCACAAGTCCTCGTCTGTCTCCGCCGAACGTTCTAGAAGTTTTTGTTGATGGTGTTTTTGCACTTGCACTCGTCGATACAGGGGTCACTCTCTCCGTAATTAGCGAAAGTTTTTGCCGCTCGCTTCATAAAGTCCCCTTCTGGACTCTCTCTTCGCACCGCCAGCGCCGATTCCCTTCGTCCGTCTGCTGCTTGCATAGCGCGTGCAGTTATCGCGGACGTCTTATACATCGTCGAGCTTTTAGTGCTTGCGTCATGCTCGCATGACCTAATTCTTGGCTGGGGTTCCCTTTCCCGCCACAATGCTGTTATTGACGGCGCCCGCGCCCACGTCGCCTTCTCTGCGCTCTGTGATGCGGTTCTTGACCGTTCGCCGTCTTTTTCTTGCACCAAACTTGTTGCCGCATACGACACAGACATTCCGCCCAACTGTGCTGTGATTGTTCCCGTGTGTGTACCCTTTTCTTTCGACGCAACTGTTCTTTTTGCGCCTTCTCCCACGTTCGCCTCTCGCCGTCACCTTCTTCCCTTTGCTAGCACCAATAATAACTGCGGTGCCGCTGACATTGTTGCTGCGAATGCCTCCACCGCTGTGGTCCCGCTACTTCGTGGAGAATGCCTTGATCATATTGAAGTTGCTGACCTCATCTCGCCGTTTGAGGTTGATGGGTATTTACCGCAGAGTGCCCACGTAGCCTCCCTAACGCCGATTACTGCGTCTTCCGTTATACCGAGTTGGGACCTTTTTCAATCGTCGGTGGCCAGTGACCTCGACCCGACTCACCGTGAGCAACTGTTTGCTCTTCTCAACCAGTTCCGTTCTTCGTTCGACGCTCAGACCACTTCTTTGGCCCGTGCGACCGAGGTTGTTCACCACATCGACACCGGCAGCCATGCCCCTCTTCGCCAGCGCCCTTACCGTGTTTCGCCTATGGAGCGCCGTGTTATTGCTGAGCAGGTCGTCGACATGCTACAACGTGGTGTAATTCAGCCTTCATCTAGTCCGTGGTCATCCCCGTGGTATTTGTGAAAAAGAAGGACGGCTCCATAAGATTTTGCGTCGACTACCGCCGTCCTAACAGAATTACACGTAAAGACGTATACCCACTACCCTGCATTGACGACGCCATCGATTGTTTACAAGGAGCCGAGTTCTTTTCGTCCCTGGACCTGCGTTCTGGCTATTGGCAAGTCCCTATGGCTGAGTCTGACCGACCCAAGACAGCCTTTGTTAGCCCTGATGGACTATATGAGTTCACTGTGATGCGGTTTGGTCTTTGCAACGCTCCTGCTACGTTTTAGCGAATAGTGGACAGCATCTCACGCGGCCTTAAGTGGAAGATTTGTCTTTGTTATTTGGACGACATCGTCGTTTTCTCTCCCGATTTTCCGACGCACCTTTTGCGCTTACACCAAATCCTGAGCTGTCTCACTGGCGCCGGTCTCCAACTTAACCTGAAGAAATGTCGTTTTGGCGCCCGCAAGCTGGCAATACTGGGTCATGTCGTGTCCAAAGATGGCGTCCTGTCCGATCCGGACAAACTATGTGCGGTCACTGAATTCCCGAAACCGACTTCTGTTAAAGAGCGGCGCAGCTTCGTTGGCCTATGCTCATATTTTGGCCGTTTTGTCCGCAATTTCGCTGCCACCATTGCCCCGCTTACAAAAATGCTGAATGGTCCAGCCGAGTTGCCTACATGGACCGCACTGTGGGACGATGCTTTCACTACGCTCCGACGTCTACTAACTTCACCGCCCATTCTCCGCCATTACGGCCCATCCGCTCCTACATAGGTGCAAACTGACGCCAGCGGCATCGGCCTCGGTGCTGTCCTCGCTCAACGCAAAGGCTTTTCCGAATATGTGGTTGCTATACGCTAGCCGAGCGCTAACGAAAGCTGAATCTAACTGCACCATCACGGAAAAGTAGTGTCTTGCAATCGTGTGGGCGTTAACAAAGTTTCGCCCTTACTTATATGGCCGCTGCTTCAACGCCATCACTGACCACCATGCCCTCTGTTGGCTTCCCTGAAAGACCCTTCTGGACGCCTCGGCCGCTGGGCTCTTCGCCTTCAAGACTTTGACTTTGACGCGGTATATCGATCGGGACGCAAACACTCCGACGCTGACGCCTGGTCGCGCTCGCCGCTGCCTTCTCCTGCACCCTCAGACTCGATATCCGAATCCTCCGTTGCAGCCTTCACTTCCGACGACCTGCCTTTTGAACAACGCCGGGATCCCTGGATATCTTCGCTCCTAGACGTCCTCACCGCGTCCTCAACGTCTTCATTTCCGTGAGCCCTTCGTCGCCAAGCTTCCCATTTTACGATCCGGGGTGGTCTGCTGTATCGCAAAAGCTATCGCTCATCACCATGCCGACCCGCAAAGCGCACATGCTGGCCTGTTGAAGACATACGAACCGGTACTACTGGCGGGGGATGTACAACTTTGTCCGCCGCTATATTCGCTCATGTACTGCTTGTCAGCAGCGGAAGTCGTCTCTGCGCCCCTCCGCCGGCCTATTACAGCCATTGCCTTGTCCAGCGCGACCCTTTCGGTCGCGCTGGACAAGGCCGACATCGACCTCTACGGCGCCCTTCCATCTTCGACATCAGGCAACCGCTGGATAATAGACGCCGTGGATCACCTCACTCGCTACGTGGAGACTGCAGCCCTGCCTACGGTTAGTGCGCGTGACGTCGCCTCCTTCATCCTGCGTCACTTTGTTCTACGTCATGGGGCTCCTTGTGAACTTCTCAGTGACCACGGCCGGGTCTTCCTATCTCAAGTGGTCAACGAGCTGTTGGAAGTTTGCCAAACAATACATCGAACCACCACAGCTTACCATCCTCAAGCCAACGGCCTCACAGAAAGGTTTAACCGAACTCTTGGTGACATGCTCGCCATGTACGTTTCTTCTGACGCGCCTAATTGGGATCAGGTGCTTCCGTACGTCACCTATGCATATGACACAGCGTCTCAGGCAATGAATGGATTTCCCCATTTTTTCTCCTATACGGTCATGAGCCTTCCTGTCTACTGGACACCATACTTCCTTACCACCCCGACAGTTCAGAGTACACTTCTCTTTCTGCTTTTGCCCGTAATGCTGAGCAGTGCCGACAGCTGGCGCGCTCATTCACGTCGGACATACAAGATCTTCGCCGTGGCTCGTCGTGACAAGCTTGCAAAACTTCACTGCGGAGAGCTGATGGGACGACGAGTAAATGACTGTTTCCCCCTGGGCGGAAGTTCTTCTTGTAAAGTACGTTGTTGCGAATAAAGAACGAAGGCATTACTCGGGCGAAAATCTTAGGCACAACCGTAGTTTGCTTTTCCAAGAAATCAATAAGAGGGAGCAATTGCTGGTCCTCTCGCTGCTGTTGGGAAAGCGTTGCGTCATCTATGACACCTAAAAACGCAGTGCCTTCATCGTTCATAGTGGAAGGTTCGACCGGCGCTCGGGAAAGGCAATCAGCATCCGTGTGCTTCCTTCCAGATTTGTAAATAATGGCCATGTCAAATTCTTGTAATCGAAGGTTCCAACGCGCGAGTCTCCCTGAAGGGTCCTTTAGGTTCGTCAGCCAACAGAGAGAGTGATGGTCGCTAACGACTTCAAAGGGGCGAGCGTACAAATAAGGGCGGAACTTCATAACCGCCAATACCACTGCAAGGCATTCTTTTTCGGTTGTCGAGTAGTTCGCTTCTGCTTTAGATAGGGTCCTGCTGGCGTAAGCAACTACTTTTTCCACACCATCCTGGCGCTGCACCAGTACAGCACCTAAGCCCACGTTGCTGACATCCGTATGAAGCAGTGTAGGGGCGTCGTCATCAAAGTGCGCCAGGACAGGTGGTGCCTGTAAACGCCTCCGCAGCTCATTAAAAGCTTGTTGCTGCTCTTCACCCCAGCTAAAGACAGCGGTGTCACGCGTCAATGAAGTTAATGGCCAGGCAATTCGTGAAAAGCCAGCAATAAACCGACGGTAATAGGCGCAAAGACCCAGGAAGCGCCGCAATGTCTTTTTGTCCGTAGGTGTTGGGAACTTGGCGACTGCGGAGAGCTTTTCAGGATCAGGCCGAACACCTTCTTGGCTAACGACGTGGCCTAAGAACTGCAGCTCCTCGTAACCGAAGTGGCACTTCTCGGGTTTTAGGGTGAGGCCCGTAGATCGTATTTCCTGAAACACAGCTAGCAAACGGCGTAGATGCTCTTCAAATGTGGCCGAAAACACAATCACGTCGTCAAGATACACCAGGCATGTTTGCCACTTAAGTCCCGAGAGCACAGTGTTCATCAGCCTCTGAAATGTTGCTGGTGCCGAGCACAAACCGAACGGAAGCACCTTGAACTCATACAATCCGTCGGGAGTGACGAATGCTGTCTTCTCCCGATCCCTCTCATCTACTTCTATCTGCCAATATCCACTTTTCAAGTCCATTGATGAGAAGTAACGTGCATTTCGTAGGCGATCAAGGGAATCGTCGATGCGAGGAAGAGGGTACACGTCTTTTTTAGTCACTTGGTTGAGCTTGCGGTAGTCTATGCAAAATCGTAAGCTGCAGTCCTTCTTTTTAACGAGCACCACGGGGGAAGCCCAGGGGCTCTGTGACGGCTGGATAACGTCGTCTCTAAGCATTTCGGCCACCTGGCGCTGAATGGCTTCACGTTCTTTCGGAGCCACACGGTAAGGATTTTGTCGAATAGGGCGAATCGAGTCATCCGTAATGATTCGATGTTTTGTCAAGGGCGTTTGGCCGACCCGTGATTCGGAAGCAAAGCAGTCTCGAAATTGATCTATGAGATCCAAAAGGCGGTCCCGTTCTGAAGAAGACAAATTTGGACTCACATCGACAATGGTTACGGGCGTCTTGCACATTGGCCCTTCCTGTTGCAGTGAGAAAGTGCGCTGCGCGTTTAGGATGCTGTCGAAAAAGGCCACAGTTGTGCCTTTCGGAATTTGCTGACGCTCGTCGCTGAAGTTCGTCAGCAGCACTTCGGTCTGTCCATCGGTCAAGTTGACTAGCCCCCGAGCTATAGAAACACCTCGGCTTAGTACCAGGGTGACTGCCCTTTCGGCGATTCCATCGCCGGTATGCGCCACGTCGCACTTCACTTGAACAAGAGAGCATGATCGCGGAGGTAACGTCACCGTCTCCTTGGCGACGCGTAATGGCATCAGTGGTACTTCCGCATAAGCAAGGTCTCCATGATTCTTGGTGAAGGCAACGACGCTATCTCGAATGCTGATTACAGCCCCATGAAGGCGCAGAAAGTCCATGCCCAAGATGAGGTCTTTGCAACAGTCAGGGAGAATAACGAAACTGCCAACAAACACCGCGTTTCCTATTCCTATCCGGGCAGTGCACTTCCCTGTCGGTGCCAGTAGCTGACCGGTTGTGGAGCGTGGTATGGCTCCGAAATAGCTGCCGCGTTGTCGACGGGGTGAGACTGGTTACATGGTGCAGACGGTGATAAGGCATACCGAATTTCATTCCTGACGGTTTCCACGAGGGCCTGTGATGACTGAGCCTTCGTAGCCGTAATTCGCTGGAGCTCCTCAAGGACAATTTCTCTAATGAGGTCTCGAAGAGCGGTCCTATCGGTTGCATTCAGCGCCGCCGCAGTCGTCGAAGCACAGTTAACGGGTCGGTTATACTGGCGGCACCGGTCTTGTAGGGCTTGCTCTATAGCAGTAGCGTCCTTAACGAACTCTCTCACCGTTTTAGGTGGGTTGAGTACCAAGCCGGCAAGCACCTGCTCTTTGACACCATGCATGAGATGCCGTAGCTTCCTTGGCTCACTCATATCAGGGTCGGCACGGCGAAAAATGCGAGCCATGTCTTCCGCAAACATAGCCACGCTCTCATTTGGCTTCTGGATGCGCACTTCAAGGAGGCGCAGCGCATTGTCCCGTCGGTCAGTTCTCGCGAAAGTGTCGACCAGCTGGCGGCGGAAGTCATTCCATGTGGATAAGCTGGCCTCGTGGTTTTCAAACCACGTTCTAGCATTATCCTGAAGGGCAAAATAAACATTACAAAGCTTCTGGTCTGCGCTCCACTGGTTGATCTTTGCCACTTGCTCAAACTGGTCGAGCCAGTCCTCCACATCTTCTAACGCTTCCCCGCGAAAGCACTCTGGCACCTTGGTGTTCTGTAGAGTCACCGGCGTAGGGTTGGTATGTGCCATGGCTTGGGAGGTCTGAGGAACTTGGGCGTTTGAGGAGTCGTTCGGCAGATGACTGTACTCCGGCGCTAGGCCTAGAAGGCGGCGGCTAGCACGATGGACAGGCATGTCGATGTTTGGGATCCGCTGTGGACTGCCGGAAGGAGTCCTATGCATACCCCAGCGTGCTCCACCAGTGTCACGTCTCGGTAGAGCACCAAGGAGAACCTTGCGATAGATGGTTTGAATGGTCGACCAGAACAAGTCTTGCGTTCAAGTTTCTTTCACTTCTAGGCTCGCGCTTGTCGTCCCAGATGTCACCTTTTGCGTCGTCTTCTGTATGCGTCAATATATACATATATATTCCGCTTTGAATTTAATATTATTTATCCTGATAATCACCGTAAGACTAATTCTTGTCAGATACCAAAAAAAAAA
>JAJIZL010090520.1:0-11917 GCA_023969395.1 Amblyomma maculatum
GTGTGTGTGTGTGTGTGTGTGTGTGTGTGTGTGTGTGTGTGTGTGAACAGACAGCTGCCTAGCAATCCACTGGAGGTCCTCGAGCGGCTCCTATGAGGCAAGAAATTTCCAGTTCTTAGCGATAACACAAAACCAAGAAGATACAGAACGTCTTGTGCTAGATCGGACAGCGTATGTACACTGGTGTTGTGTACTTTAGCAGGCGCGCGCAAACGCATCGTGTGTCATGCGTTACAGCACTCCAAAGACCTTCAAAGCAATTATGTCTTTCTTAAAGTGATATTGCAGTTTTCCTCTTGCTTTTGTGTTTATAGCAGAAAGGAGTCTCGTAAACCATGTCTTCTCATCAATAATAATAAAAAAAAGCCCGACTGCTTGTTGGCGCATATGATGCCTCTGCCCCGCTCACAGAATTGATAAGTCAACTCAAGGCTACTCATTCCGCTAAGCTTTGACAGCTTGTCGGGTTAGTTCATTACTTTTTTTTCCGACTGCCAAGTCGTGGCCAGTGAATACTGGTCGAAAGATCACAGCCATTATATACTACGTACCCTTACGTTACGTGCTCTGAACTCAACAATGATTCTGTTTCGCAAGACCCAGGTCTAAAACATCTTTATGTGGCAGGTAGTTCAGTGCAAAAGTTGTGCCCTTCAATGCCTGTCATATAAAAATGTTGTCTCTCGGTCTTAAAAAACAGCATCATGCAATTTTGAGTTCAGAGCACGTAAGGGGTGTGCCAAATAAAGCTGTGATCTTTAGGGCAGCATTCACTAGTGACGACCTAGCCGCCAGGGAAAAACAATATTAATGAATTGCTAGCCCGGCAGGTTATCAAAACTCTGGGATAAGGGGCAACACAAGATGCACGTGGGTTCTCCTGTCACTCGTCTCTAAATGTTAGTTTATTACTGCCCGCCACGGCAGCTCAGTGATTCAAGCGAAATATGCGAAAATGTCGTGTGCTGATATTTTGAGATCAGAGCACGTTAAAGAAGACCTGGTGGTTTAAATTAATCGGGAGCCTGCCATTGTGTCTTGCTGAACAATCACAGCTCCTGTTTTCGGCATGACGCATTCTTTTTTTTTTTTTTTTTTTTTTTTTTTTTGCTGCGTATGATTTTGAACACCAAAGAACGCAAAGAAAAAAAAAACAAGCTGATTCTCTCTAGTGAGTTCAGTATATACTTGTGGCAGAAATCATTTCGTTCACACGAAATCATAGACAGTGTCACAGAAATGAAGCTAATGAACGGTGCTAAGAATCAAGCAAGGAGATATAAAGTGAACGGAAGAGCATAGAGATCAGGAAGAGGGGCAGAAAGCAAGCGCGCCGTGACGCAGCGCCTGTGGCTCATAGGCTATCGGGAGTCGCGTTGGCTACCAAGTTTCAATTCCGCCCCTTGCCGCTGATTTAATCTACCCTGTACAAACTTCTGTATACAAAATGATAGGCGTAACGATAACAGGCAGGAATAGAGCAGGTTTGTTCAGAGAACAAACACTAGTTAGTGGCATCCTGGTTGAAACCAAGAAGCAGGAATGGACAAGAGCAGGGCATGTAATGCGAAGGCAGCATAGCCGATGTTCTTCAGATGTAATGGATTGGATTCAAGAAAAGGCAAGCGTAGCAGGGAAGGTGAGAAGTCAGGAGGGCGGATGAGCTAGATGAGGAAATCTGATGGGATAAGTTCGCCGCAGCTGGCACATGACCTGTCGTGCAGGCCCGACACTCTCAGGAAAGGAAGGAGTGCCTGGCACGCCCCGCAGATGATCGCCGCGGCCACAGTCCGGTAATCTATCTCCCTCGGCGGGCATGGATCTAGATTCTCCAGTGCACGTCAGTGAAATCGTCTTTCACCGCGGTATTTAGGAGATTCACAAAGAATGTCATATGGTTTCCTCACTCTCGCAGGTGATGGTCGCAGGGTTACCACCCGTGCCGGTAACAAAGGAGTAGGGATTTGCGAGGCAACACTAAACGACGCGCGACACAGCAAAGCTTCTTCAGGTCTTGGTATACGCCAAGTGGAAGTCGGAGCGTCAGGTCAGTGTCCAGAGCTTGTAGACGTTGGTTCGAAAACTGGCCGGAATTTAACGAGACAGTCGTGATCTCAAGCAGCAGTCCTTGAAGCCTTCTCGATGCGTCTTCTCAATTGAAGAGGGGAGGGACACACACTTGATCTCGTAGTGAGAAGTTCGCGTGGCTTCGTCCGCGCGCTAATTGTCTCTGGTGAGGCATGTCAGGTGGCCATCGGTGAACAATATCGTGCCCTTTATTGCTGGCGAAACGTATTGTCACGGCGCTGGTGGCTGGGCTAGATTAAGAGAGCCGGTACACGTGAAATTCCACGGTCACAGTTTTAGATAGGTCCTGCGATGGCGGAGCCGATTCACTTCAACGTCTTTCGCTCTAAGCGCCATGCACTTCGTCTTTCGCTCCGAGCGCCCCCTGACATTCCTCTCTCCTTAAGCGTGACGCACACAGGCACACGTGCACACAAGCGGACTAAAGCAAACGAGAAAAAAAGAAGTTAGCAAATGCCGTTTTTCAGTTACCGCGTAAAATACGGCTTCATTCGCAAGACATTAACTGTCTCTGGATGAGATAGTCGACGGCCTCTCTGCTCGGGGCTATCCCGGAGCACCTATAGTTGACGTCGCTGAGTCGCCGCAAGGTTTTATATGGTCCGAAGTAGCGGCAAATTAGCTTTTCTGATAGGCCATGCCGTCGAAAAGGAATCCACACCCACACCTGGTCCCCGGTGTTGTAGGAAGCTTGTCTGTGGCGGAGGTTGTACCGGCGTGAATCCTTGTCCTGTTGCTGGGTGATGTGGACGCGTGCTAGTTGGCGTGCTTGTTCAGCATCTTGGCCAAACTGCTCGGCGTCAGTAGAAAGCTCACTATCTGTTTCGCAAGGGAGCATTACGTCCAGCATCGTCCGAACCTCCCTGCCGTAAACGAGGCGAAAAGGCGTGAAACGTGTCGTCTCTTCGACTGCCGTATCGTACGCGAATGTCACGCATGCTAGGATCGCATCCCAAGTCTTATGCTGGGCGTTGACATACATTGCCAGCATGTCCATCATGGTCTTATTAAGCCTTTCCGTCAGCCCGTTTGTCTGCGGATGGTAAGCAGTAGCTTTTCGATGAGCCGTACCGCTGAGATGAAAAACTTCGGCCATCATTTGCGAAGTAAAGGGAGTCCCTATATCGGTAATAACACAGCTAGGAGCACCATGCCGCAGTATGATCTGGTGTACAAAGAAATGGGCAACTTCAGATGCTGTGCCACTAGGTAGCGCTTTGGTCTCGGCATAGCTAGCGAGTCAGATAATCTGTGGCGATGATTATCCAAAGGTTGCCACTGGAGGACCGAGGGAAAGGACCGAGAAGGTCCATGCCGACTTGATCAAACGGTGAGCGTGGTGGTATTATGGGCATGAGGAGGCCTGCAGGCTTTGATTGCGGAACCTTCCGACGCTGGCATTGCCGACAGCTCTGGACATAGCGCTTAACAACAGTGGCAAGGTTCGGCCAGTAGAATGTCTATCGTATTCTAGCAAGTGTGCGAGAATAGCCCAAGTGGCCAGAAGTTGGTTCATCGTGGCACGCGGAAAGTATTTCCTCTCGCATAGCTGTGGGTACCACGAGGAGGTAGGTTCTCGACACAGATCTAGAGTTGTGCTTATAGAGCACAGCATTCCTCAGGCAGAAAGTTGAGAGGCTCCGAGAGAAGTACTTAGGTATGGAGGCTGGCCGACCTTCTAGATAATCGATCAGGGCTCGCAACTCTGGATCGGCACGCTGCTGATTAGACATATCGGAAGCATCAACAGCTCCGAGGAAGCTGCCAGCGTCATCCGTGTCTGGTGAAGCGAGCTCGACAGGCGCACGAGAGAGCGTGACAGCGTATTCATGCTTATGGCCAGACCTATAGACTATAGTGAGGTCAAACTCCTGTAGGCGAAGGCTCCATTGCGCCAGGCGGCCGCATGGGTCATGTAGGTTGGCCAGCCAACACAAGGAATGGTGGTCAGTGACCACTTTAAATGGGCGACCATAAAGGTAGGGGCGAAATTTCGCAGCAGCCCAAATAATGGCCAGACATTCCTTTTCAGTCGTTGAATAGTTCATTTCGGCGCGCGATAATGCTGGCATAAGCGATGACTAGTTCAATACCCTCTTGACGTTGCACGAGGACCGCTCCAAGGCCAATGTTACTGGCGTCGATGTGTATTTCTGTCTCACCCTACTCTTCGAAATGAGCTAGAACAGGCGGTGATTGGAGACGGAGACGCAGCTCGGCAAAAGCAGCTTCTTGCTCATGATTCCAAACAAAAGGGGTGTCCTCTCGTGTGAGCCGAGTCAGCGGTTCAGCGAGATCAGCGAAGTTATCAATAAAACGCCGGTAGTAACTTCACAAGCCGAGAAATTTGCGAACAGCTTTCTTGTCACGTGGAATCGGAAATTCCGCAACAGCAGCAAGCTCGGGCTTCACGCCGGCGGCACTGACGACATGGCCTAGGAATTTGAGCTCTCGGTAGCCAAAGTGGCATTTCTGTGGCTTAAATGTTAGGCTAGAGGATCGAAGGGCTTCGAGCACTGACCGTAGGCGCTGAAGATGTTCTGCAAACGATTCTGCAACGACCACCGTGTCTTTGCAACGCACGTGCCTACTTAACCGGTTACGCTGAACCAACGCGAAGCTGCGACGATCGAGCCTACGCCAGCACCGAGCAGAGGCACTGCAAGTCAGCGACACAACAGACACCTGCGATCCTGAGGCATCACGGGACATCAAGGAAGCTACAAAAGAGGACAGCAACAGACGCCCACCTCACTTGGCAGTGGCGACTACGCTTTGTCGACATCGGCTAAGCGCTGCACCTTTTTTAATGCAGGTTAGTTCTTGTAGACCTGCTTTGTTTTTATTTTAAAGCGGTTGTGAGGTGTCGTCGCTACTGCCAAGTTGTGGCATAATCCTTTGACACTTTTCTTCGTTCATCTTCACATTGTTTTTCTCGTCTTTCCCTAGCATAATAATTGTTTTGAGCGCAAATTTTCGTGGTTGATCATGTCAAAAGAAATGGTAAAGCTAAAGGAAAAGCTAACGGCCGAACATAAACAGGAACTGAAAGTTTATAAGGGCATGATAGAACGTGACCTTCGGAATGAGATCCGTGAGTTGCGTACTGAGCAGCGTCCTGCTATCCAAAGTATAGAGTTTGCTCAAGAAACCATTGAGGACCTAAAGAAAAAGCTTGAAGCTGTTGAATCGGTGAACGCTGAACAAAAAGCAGAAAATGCCCTTCTCCAGGCTAAGTGTCAGTAACTAGAAATCAAAAATTCAGACTTGGAACAGCGGCAATTGTTCTTGCAGAGCAGTACTCGCGAAATGCAAATTTGAAAATTCGAGGTGTCATCAGACAAGACGGTGAAAGTGTTGCCCACATAATATCTGCGCTCGGAGAGGCTATCAAAGAGTCAATAGCGGAAAGCGACATCGAGACCTGCCACCGTGTGCCGACACGAAACTCTGATGAGGCCAACATAGTTGTCCAGTTTAAATCAAGAGCTAAACGTGATACTACACTGAGAAAAGCCAGGAAAATGAGACTCGCAAACAGAGATGTAGGACTTGAGGACACCACTCCAATCTACATTAATGAGCACCTTTGTCCAGCATTGAAGAAACTTCTCGGAATGGCAGTGAAAAAGAAACACGAATATAAATGGAAATCGGTCTGAAAAAACAATGGCAAAATCTGCGCTAGGCAGTCCGATAACACTGAAGTTGTATTCATCCGCAATGAAAGGGACCTTCTAAAGATTACCTCCACTGTTTCAGTGACCTCCGATCATGGCGAAGGACTATCATGAACCTGCTCTCCCGCACAGTATCAATCTCAGAGGACAATCAAAGACGCCGGTTTTGCACATTAATACACGCTCTGCAGTTAACAAGGATGATATCCTAAGCTACTTCTTGAACCAGTTCCCATTTAAATTTAATGTTATCATGTTGACAGAAACTTGGTATCATAACACAAGCAATAGTCTACACCTTCCAGGGTACGATAACTATTTTTTGAATCGATCCAATAAACGCGGCGGCGGTGTAGCTATTTACGTTGAAGCATGCCAAAAGTGTGACTTGGTTCCTGAATTTAGCATTACAAACACCGATTTTGAAATGCTAACATTGAAACGGGGTTCAGAACTATTGTAAGCTGTTTACAGGCCTCCTAACGGCAATGCTTCTTGTTTTCTGAGTTCATTTGATAAATTACTGAATTATGTGAACTCTAAAAATTTTCGCTTGATTTGTGGGGGAGATTTTAATATTAACCTCTTGAATCTAGTGATGTTGCCTCAGAACTTGCACACACAATTGCATGCGCGGGGTTTGTGAACGTCATTACGACACCTACGTGTGTAACCTTATCTACTTCCTCTTGCCTTGACTTGTTAATAACAAATATTGAAACAAATATGGAACATGCTGGTACCCTAGTTTCGGATGTGAGCGATCACTGTCCGGTTTTCATGTCCTATTGGAAAGAAAAATCGGGAACAAATGTTAGACGTGAACCGTTTGTTGTACAATGTATGTCTGATGACCGTCTAGAATCATTCAAGTGTGAAATCTGTGCATATGATTGGTCCTTCCTCTTCTGAATAACCGATCCGAACATCGCCTATGAGAAATTTGTGACGACATTTGAGTACTTGTATAGGAAACATTTTCCATTTAGGAGCATGAAAAAAATCGAGGAATAGCCGGAAGCCTTGGGTGACTCCATCTCTTATTCGTGCAATACGAGAAAAGAATAAGCTTTATCATATCTTGCTAAATAGCCGCCTAGCAAATGATCTAATTGCCTTTTAAAAAATGAGAAACAAATTAAATCGTGAACTTAAGCAAGCTAAGACCGCATACTACAATACACTGTTCGCTGACGTGAAGACCAAATGTCCAGATGCCGTTTGGAGAGTGGTAAATAGCGTTTTAAGTCGGTAAAGAAACAGTTACTCACCTATAAAAATGAATTGCAGAACTGCGAACTCCATGGAAAAGAGCTCGCTGACTATTTCAATGACCATTTTGCAAACGTTAGCTCACAAGGTTCCTTCAGGGGCAAACGCAGTAGATGCATCGATAGACCACTCCCTCAATAGCTGTTTTCTTGAGCCTACTGATGATTATGAAGTTTACGTAACATTTATGAACTTGAAGAATAGCAAAGCTCTAGATATTAACGATATGCAAATTAAACCAGTCAAATATGTTTTGGAATTCATTGCGCCAGTTCTTACACATATATATAACTTAATTCTGGTGTCCGGCGTATTCCCAGATGAAATGAAGAAAAGCAGGCTGACTGTGCATTTAAAAGGCGGAAACAGGAATGAAGTCTCGAATTATAGACCCATATCAATCATACCTCTTTTCGCTAAAGGATTAGAAAAGGTAATATTTACTAGACTGTTAGATTTTTTTGATACACAGAATACGATTACTAAATGTCAGTTTGGTTTAAGAAAGAGAAGATCTACCGAAACAGCATTATTAACAATCAAATAATTAATACTGCGCAATTTTGACAATAATATTTTCACCTTGGGACTCTTTATTGATTTCAGCAAGGCTTTTGACTGCCTTGATCATGAAATTTTAGCTTCCAAGCGGTCTGCTTATGGTGTCCGTGGTACACATCTCGCCCTGATGAAATCGTATTTGCATGACAGGAAACAATCCGTTTATTTAGATAATGAACACTCCTCTTTTGTAAAAATGTCAAGTGGCGTCCCCCAGGGAAGCATATTAGGTCCACTACTGTTTAACATATACATAAATGATATTGTAAATATAGACATTAATGCCACCTTTGTAATATATGCAGATGATAGCACTCTCCTTCTCTCTGGTTCGGAAGCTAATGACCTAATCTTAAAATGCAATAATTTACTAGATAAACTACATAGATGGTCCAATGAAAATTCACTGAATATTATTCCACAAAAACCAAAGCAATAATTTTTCGAGCCAAGAATAAAACAGTCAACCTAACAAAACAGCTTCGTTACGCAAACCGGGATATTCAGATTGTAAGTCAGCATAAAATTCTTGGTGTCATATTTTCTGAGCAACTTAGCTGGGATCAGCATGTCACCAACCTTTGCAACAAACCATCATCTGTAACTGGAGCTCTGACCCGATGCCGCGATTTGTTGCCAACAAAACTTAAGTTACAAATTTAAAATGCGCTCTTCCTGTCTCACATAAACTACTGTAGCCTAGTGTGGGCAACTACTACGAAAGGTAACATCGCCAAACTACAGAACCTGCAGAAAAGGATTGTAAGAAACGTGGCAAATATAGATTATTTTTCTTCAACACAGACTGCATTTAAAAAATACAGCATTATTAAACCTGAGTACTGGTATCATTTTCGAATCTTACGCTCATTTTTATCCTCTGACGACTTTAAGAAATTTATAACAGCTACTGCATGTTTAGTATTAAACCAGGACCGCGCACATACTCGAAGTACCGGATTATGGTTTATTCCAAGGTTTCGTAATAACTATAAATTCCAGACGTTTCAGTACAATTTGCCATATATCTTAAATAAATACCGTATGACGCAAAATCCCACTCTAAGCGATGTCCGATCACTTTTTCTTAGCGTGGAATAGGATTTTGTATTCACTTGGTTTCGTAGCTACTTTCTATATATTCATGAGAATTATGTTCTAGATAATTTACACTATTTTATATTTGCCTCATAGATTGTAAATACTTTCATCTGCCAAACTGTTCGTTGTTGTGACTTTCTTTTCTTTTTTTTCTTTTTTTCTATATGCACTGGTATGTCATTTCATTTGTTTTGCACTGTTGTTTGTACTCTCAAATGCCATATTTTTGCTTCTGCTTTGCTGCTTCTATTACTTGTACCGCCATCTGCCAAGCGATAGGGTTCCACGCCCTCGTCAAGCTGTTATAGCAGCTTTTAGTCGGGGGTCCCGTCCAGGATGTTTTCTGAGCAAATAAAGAAATGAATGAAATGAATGAATGAATCTAGGTAGACTAGGCAACACTGTCATTTAAGGCCGGCGAGGACAGTGTCCATCATCCGCTAAAATGTGGCCGGCGCGGAACAAAGTCCGAAAGGTAGAACTTTAAATTCGTAAAGGCCGTTGGGTGTGACAAAGGCTGTCTTCTCACGATCTCGCTCATATACCTCAATCTGCCAGTAACCACTTTTTATGCCGATGGACGAAAAATACTTGGCACGTCGAAGGCGGTCGAGAGAGTCGTCTATCCGCGGTAAGAAACATCCTTCTTGGTTACGGCGTTTAGCTTGCGGTAATCGACGCAAAACCGTAACGTGCCGTCTTTCTTTTTAACTATAGAACGACCGGGGAGGACCATGGGCTATTTGAAGGCTGGATAACGTCATCTTCGAGCATCTCCTTAACTTGTGACTTCACGCTCGGTCGAAGAGACGCGGTAGGGATGCTGGTAGATTGGACGCACACGTCACGATTTGGTGTTTGGCGATGGTGGTTTGATGCACTTTTGAAGACGATGCAAAACACTGTCTGAATTCGAGTAACAACGAAAACAGCTGTTCACGCTGGCTGACCGACAGCTCTGAGCTGACATCGAGATTGTCGAGGGATGTGGGCGGTGGCACGATTTCTAAGGACAAGCACTCGGGGACATCTGAGATATGCGTTCTGCGAAAGCTACGGAAGTGTCACGAAAAAGGTGCCGATACTCGTGCGTAAAATTGGTAACAAGTACCTGTGACTGACCACAGTGCAGGTGGATCAAACTGCGGGCCACGCAGACTCCTTGTGTCAACAGTAACTAGATGTTAGCTTCGGCTATTGCGTCACCACCGTGAAGAGCATTGCATTTCACATTAACGAAGGTGCTGGTTCGGGGTGGTAGCGTGACACTGCCCGCATAAATTCGAAACACATTGAGTGGTCGCTTTGTACTGCTGAAGGCCACCGCTCACTCAGTAGAAAACGAGACCTTAAAATCCCGGAGGTAAATAATTGCTCTATATTCAGGAAGAAAATCTACGCTCAGAATCAGGTCACGCGAACAGCTTTTCAGAAGAAGGCAGCTTACCACAAAAGTTGACTCTCGAATTTGAACTCTGGCCGTGCACATGCCTAGAGGAGTAATCAGATGACCACCCGCAGTGCGAACGAAAACCTTCCTGAGAACTGCGGCAAACTTGCTGCTCAAAATAGAATAATCAGCGCCAGTATTCAACAAAGCTCGAACATGGCGACCATCCAGTATTACGGATATGTCCAACGAAAGCTGCTCGCGAATGTCAGGCTTCTGAGTCGTTGGCTGCTCTGCGTCGATGTACGCGGTCGGCTTCACCTGCAATTCGTCGTCGTTGCGGGTGCATTGTTGCGGCGTCCGTTCCACCGGCAATTCGTCGTCGTTGCGGTTGCGCTGTGGTGGCGTCGAGGTGGCGTTATGGTCGGTAACCGCGGACTTTTACAATGTCCATGCGTACCCTTTCCGTGTCCGCGTCGATGGGGGATTCTCCCGTGCAGCGATGTCCAGCGAGCCTACCCCCGAAGGTCGCTGGTTTCAGTTTTCCCGCCGGGGACTGGGCGATCGGCCCTGCGCTGCCCATGAAGAACTCGCAGCAGATGGCGAAGGGCGAGCCCTGGGCGACGGTGATCGAGATTGCCGCAGACGAGACGGAACACCACGGCGCTGGTCATTGACGAAATCTTCAACGGCTTGGGGCCGTTCGTCGTAGCGAGGCCACGGAGAATTGGCGGAAAAACCTTCGAGGCCCAGTCGACGATAGGGACAGCGCCGATAGACATGACCCGGTTCGCTGCAGTGAAAGCATAACGGCATCGGTCTACGCCACTCGTCAGCTTTCCGTGTAGACGGTAGGAATCTGTTACGTACTGGATCACGGGGGCTGGTGTTGTCGGCACAGCTACGTTGTCAGGAATGAGGGACGGCGACTGAGGCGGAGAGTATTGCAGAACCTCGGCGTATGTGGGGCAGTGACACTCAGGTGGCATAAGAGAAGGAGCAGAGCGAGGTTCACCGCTTGGAAACGGAGGCCGGAGCGCTTGCTGTACCTCGTCGCGGATAACGCTCGCAATGGAGGTAGGTGCTGGTTGAGGTGCGCCGTACAGCAGCCGGAGTTCGTCGCGCACAATCGAACGTACGAGCTCCCGTAGCGTAGACGTGCCAATGCCATGCGATGGTAACTCGACAGAAACGGAGATGGCGTGGACGGCACGATCCTGTGCCGAAGCTCGCTGCTGAAGCACTTTCTCTATCGTTGATGTTTCCGCAAGGAATTCTGCAACAGTTTACGGAGGGTTGCGGACCAGGCCAGCAAAAAGCTGCTCTTTGACGCCACGCATGAGGTAGCACAGCTTTTTGTCCTCGGACATCGTAGGGTCCACGCGCTTGAAGAGGCGCGTCATGTCTTCGATATACGCCGCGACAGTTTCGTTAGTCATTTGGACCCGAGATTGGATAGCGCGTTCGGCCCTTTCGCGGCGATCTGAGCTACTGTAAGTTGCCGCAAGATGACGCTTGAACTCACTCCAAGATCAAGGGACTTTACTCCAAGAAGACAGCTACTCTTCATGGTTCTCGAACCACGTCTGAGCGCCGTCTTCAAGGTTGAAGTAGACGTTTCGAAGCCGGGCGGCGTCATCCCAGAGGTTGAACGCAGCTACCCTTTCGTATAGTGCTGCAACCAGTCGTCGACGTCTTCATAGGTGTTCCCGTGAAAGGTCTTTGGGACGCGGGGGTTCTGAAACGTCACGTAGTTGGGGGTCGCGCCAGGCATTGCGACGACGTCGTGTCTGCCGGTTGTCATGCTCGATGGGGAAAACTCGGG
>JAJIZL010090537.1:0-17680 GCA_023969395.1 Amblyomma maculatum
TTCCCACGAAAAAGAATTCCCTCTCTTTACCCATCCAAAAGAACATTCAACTAAACAATGGTCTGAAAACGATACCGGCTCTACTTCATAACTATTGCATTCAGGTAAGATGTCGAGGGATGCATTAATGCGGTCCAGCCTTGCATGGCTCGAACCCTGGAAGTGCGTGAGCTTTACGGTGCGGGCTCCCTCGAGACACTCTGCCACATCCTCGAGGTTACACTCCTCAACAATTCGCGATAGCACTTCAGTGCTTGCGTCTCGGTATGGCCGCCGGCTTGTCTTGTCTCGCGCACTAAGGACGCAATTAAAATCACCTAGGACGATCAGTTGTCTATCAGTGCAGAGCCGCTGCTGGATGCCTTGGAAAAACTGCGCCCTTTCATCTGCTACATTAGGCGCGTAGAGACAGACAATCCGCCAATCCGTGCTATTCAGCAAAAAATCTAGAAGTGCACACCGGCCCGACTCACAAGAAAAATGACCAAGCACTTCAAGCCCCGGCAACTTCTTCACAAAAAGAACACAGCCAGCCGATGTGCCTACAGCGTGGCTAACCACAGCAAAAAACCTAGGCGTGAAACGTTGCACCATGCTCTCGGTCTCTTCCTCACCGTCAACTTTCGTCTCCTGCACAGCTAATACATCAATATCACGCTCCGTTAAAAGTCGGTACACCTGGCCTTGTTTTCTCTTTCCTGCCAGACCTCTAACATTTAGCGTGGCGACCTTCAACGGTGATGCAGGAGCCATTTTTTAAATAAGAAGAAGAGACCGAAAGCACGGTGCTTACCTCTCGCGCCTAGCACAAGGCTAGACGCCTCCGTCGCTGCTGGCGCCGTCCTCCTCGAGCTTCTGGCCGTGCTCGAGAGGCGCCGTGTCGCCGGCCCACCTCTCGCTCGCAAGGTTTGGGCGAAGCTTCAACGTGGGCCTCCTTGTTTGAGGCGCCTTTGCTGGTGGTTCCTCGGAAGTGGGCGTTGCCTCCTTGTCGTCGCCGGTGCTGGTGTCGGCATGTGGGCGTTTCCCGGGGGTAGCGGCCGTGGTCGTCCGACCACCGCAGTTGTGCCGGTGAACCTCGCTCACTTCTTTTGCTTCTGCGTCCTTAGGAGCCGGCAGGCTCTCCGCGTCCGCTGAGGTCTCCTCGCTTGGCTGTGGCAAATTCACCGTAGCTGGCGCGAGCTATGGCTTATCGGCAAGGGGGGCGTCGCCACTCGGAGTCACCGAGGTGCCCTGCGACACGGGAACCTTCTCCAGCACGTCGGCACCCTTTGCTGCTTCCTCAGCCTCGGCGACGTCCATCAGCTCCCTGTTGTCGTCCTTCGCACCGAGCCCGGTCACTGACGCGTAGGTGCGGACGCAGTCCTCGTCCGCGTGTCCATAGCGCCTGCACTTGGAGCACCTGGGCACCTTGCAGTCACGGCGAACGTGGCCTGCGCCGTGACACCGCAGGCACTGCATCGGCCGCCCGGGAACCACCACGAGAGCCAACTCGCCGGCGACGCGAAGCTGGTGGGGCAGGTCGTCCACCTTCATACCTGGCTTCAACTTGAGCAGCACTGTTCTCGAGGTGGATCCCTTTTCCTTCATTCCAACGACGCGCCAACGCTCCCGCGTCACCTCGGTCACGTTTCCGAACGCCGCGAAAGCAGTCCGGATGTCCTCGTCTTGAGACACCGTGTAGCATCCAGTGCAGGCGTAGCTTCACCTGCTGGTCTTCAGAGTCGAATATGAGGCAGCGGCGTCCCTTGACTTCCAGCTCCTTTAAAGCGGCCAGCTTCTTCGCGGCTTCCGTGCTGTTCATGGTTACCGCCCACACATGGTTGATTTGGTACGCCCCCAACGCCACGACGTCGGGGAGCGCACCGACGTTAGCGAGGGCATCCCTGAAGTCCTCGACCCTGTAGGGCCTCATACGCACGTCGCCGTGCAAAAACATCGTGTTTAACACAACACGTCCGGTGGGCAGGGTAGGCAAAACGATCTCGTAGTCCTTATCTTCTTCGGCGCTAAACCTGTTTCCGCGGCCAGCAACGGCCGCTATCGCCGCTCCGACGCAGCTCATGATTCCGCGTCCGTACACTGCGGTGGCCGGAAGTAGAATCTAGGGGTATGATCCTCGCTTAGGGTGCGAGAGGTCCCGGGTTCAAATCCCGGACGAGCCCTTCTTTTTCCTTGCGCTGGTGGCAGCCACTCCTTTTGCTAATCCCACACTCATTTCGTATCCTACGTTGTTGTCTGCCTTCCGCTGCACTTATTCATGCACCATTTAATACTCAGGCAAATAGAGCGCCTGTTAATTTTTCATTTATGCTTTGCCCCTGGTCACATATGATAGAAATTCGCTGAGCGACTGTTCACTCCCGAGCTGGGCTTGTTGGTCCGGATTCCACTTCCGGTCACCACTGTGAACGGACGCGTTATCATGGGCTCCGTCGGAGCAGTGTTAGCGGATCAGCCGAGCCGCGGAAACAGGTTTGCTGCTGAAGATAACGACACAGGCTACAATGTTATGCTGCCCCACCTCCCAACAGGTCGTATTGTTTTTAATACCGTATTTTTGCACGGCGACGGTCGAGCGCGGCCGTATAGGGTCGAGGACTACAGGGATGCCCTTGCCCGTTTGGAATTGCTTCCCGAAGTTGTGGCCTTGGGAGCATTCCAAATGAATCATGTGTGGGCAGTCACGTTTAAGAACAAAGCGTTAACAAAGTGCTTGCTGGCGGGAGCATGACTGTGAAGGAGCACCGGTGTCTTGTGATTGACCCCAACAAGCAAGAGGTTCGCATTAAAGTGCACCGGGTCCTTCACAACGTGACTGATGAAGAAGTGCGTGCGGCCTTCCGTCCGTACGGCTAGGTGACCGAGTGTTCGAAGGAGCGCTGGCGTGTGCCAGGCGTCACAAAAAAAGGGTCAACGACCCGTGTACTAAGCCTGAAGCTGAAATCCAACGTGACAGTTGAAGACATACCTCATCAACTGCGAATAGCCGGTGAACCTGCACTTTTGGTTGTAGCTGGGAGGCCTCCGCTCTGGCTCCGCTGCCAAGGGAAAGGCCACATTCGCCGCGACTGTCGGGTACCTCGGTGCTCGCGCTGTCGCCGGTTTGGTCACGACGAAAGCGAGTGTGTACCTACGTACGCAAGCAAGACCGGACCAGGAAGGAACGTCGATGTGACTGAACACGTTATGGACGAGGTGGAGGCTGAGGAAGCATCAAGGGCAGCTGGAGACTAAACAGCAACCGTCGAGAAGAGCACGCAGCCTTCAAGTGTTGGGCCTAGCGGCACAAGTCCGGCCGAGGCACCTCTAGTACCGCAACGCGTCTCGGAGGAAAAGACGATATCCAAGAAAAGCAGCCGCCTACTCTCAGAGCCCCTGCTAGAACACGTGACGAACCGCACGTCGAACACCCCCATAATGAGGTCTCATTGGAGGAAGCTGCTGTCACGGCCACAAAACGCGCTTACCTCGAAACTGTGAAAGATGACCGACAAACTGATGGAGCACCCGCGGAGGAGCCGCCCACCAAGGCGGTAATGACGCGACGGTCTCCCTGCAGGCCAAGACCAAATATTCCACTAGACATACGACCTGCGGTAGAGGCGCCTGAATAGCGCTTCTACAGCTGTAATGCGCTGCCGTCGGTTTCCGGATCAGCGTGCCATGGTGGAGACGATATACCATGTAAGGGAACTGTGAGCTTGACCGTCAAACTTTGGCCATGGACTGTGAAAGTGCGTGTGATCGTTGCGAGGCGGTGCACTTTGTGGAGCTCCAGCACGCGGAATCCCCTTCAGCGCCACGGTACCCTGAGGTGAGCACTGCGCGAGCAGTGGGTGCCTTTAAGAATGAACAAAAGATTGAACTGCCACTACGCGTAGCCACACTGAACGTGCGTGGACTTGCGGCGAGAAAGCGCCAGTGTCAGGTCAACCGCCTCTTTTTAGAAAATGAATTGGATATAATCGCATTACAAGAAACTAAGATTGAGAGCGAGGAGCACACAGATCGCATGGTTGAAATTTTTCGGTCCCGATACAATGTCTGCGTATGTCACGCGGTTGGAAAGTCCGGAGGTTGCGCGTTAGTTTTGATAAATAATCTTGGAATTGGGAATGAAACCATTGTCACATCCGAAGAGGGTCGGTTACTGGTCGTCGATTTCACCCTTTCTGGATGCTCATGGAGAGTGATTTGTGTGTATGCCCCTAACAATTACAAGGAACGTGTTAGTTTTTTTGAAAAGGTCAAAGTGTTTTTCAACTGGGAGAGAAGCGTCGTTTTGATGGGTGATTTTAACTGTGTCTGCATGCCAGAGGATCGAGTGCCGATCACCCCTGTGCGTGATCAGAGGGCGCAGTATCTCGATGCAATAATTCAAGAACACGACATGGAAGATCTGGGCTGGGTGTTGCTTCAAGGCTCACAGCCATGTTTTACGCACTTCCAACGCGGTAGAAATGCAAGACTAGATAGAGTATACGTAAGCATAGGATTTGTGACGTGTTCCAACCATGAGGTGAAACATGTTTCTTTCAGCGATCACAGCCTTGTTATTGTAAGCTTTGGGAAGAAACATAGTAGGACTCGTTTCAACTGGAAACTTTGGAAATTTAATGTTAAACTGCTGGAGGATGAAACCTTTGTTAAACAAATTATAGACTTAATCAAAATGCCTTGCGTCAAATCAGCAAGCTGCGCAGATAAGTGGGAAAATTTTAAGAACACAGTCAAGATGAAAGCGATAGAACGAGGAACTAACCTTCATCAAAGCGAAAAGAAACGAATCAAAGAATTGGAGTGCAAATTAGACTTTTTGACAAGTATGGAAACAGTAGTGCCCGGTTTGTACATAAAAGAAATCCGAGAAGTCAAAAGCCAGCTAGAAGCTCTGGAGGCAGATGAGTACCGAGCGGCTGTGATAAGGGCGCGCGCCGAAAAGTTGTGGGCTGGTGAAGTGCCGAATAAGCGTGCATTGTGTGATGAAAGAAGATATGCAGCACGAAATGAAATTCAACAGATCCGTTACCGCAACAGAATAACGACCGACCGCGAAGAAATCGAGCGAGTGTTTGTTGAGCATTACAAAGGACTGATAGGGAATGACAGAAGCGCAAAGGGCAGTCTGTGGGACGAATTTTTGCACCTCATGCCTCGATTAGACGAAGAGAAACGTGCGCGCTTAGAACAGCCTATTAGCTTAGAGGAAGTTCAGAAGGCTATTGAGGACCTGCCACTTGGGAAAACACCTGGACCTGATGGGTTAGGCGCTGCTTTCTATAAAACATTCAGAGAAGAAGTCAGCCCGCTGCTATACGATATGATTGCAGAAGCATACAATGTAAAACAAATGCCACCTTCCTTCTCTACTGCCAACATTCTGCTTACCCCCAAAACATGTGACCGAGAAAATGCTATCTGTGGGAGCTAATCGCCCGATAACCCTCACAAATGTCGACTATAAGATCTATATGAAGATTCTTGGCAAACGTTTACAGAGTGTCATTACGAACCTAGTTGGACCGCACCAAACGTGCGGAGTGAAAGGGCATACCATCTGCACAAATGTGCACATCGCTCGAAGTATCCTTGAGTGCTGTGATGTGTTCGGTGGCCGAGTTGCAATGGTACAGCTAGACCTGTCGAAGGCGTTTGATCGCGTGGCGCACGATGTCTTGTACTCAGTTTTGGAACATGTAAATGTGGGCAGCATAATACAAGACGGGCTTAAAATGGTTTACAGCAGCTGTACAGTTCAAATAATAGTCAATAAGAACCTGTGTGAACCCATCCCTCTGCGGTCCTCCGTACGGCAGGGATGCCCGCTTTCACCATTGCTTTTTGCACTTTACCTTGAGCCCTTCTGTTTAAGTCTTATTAACAACGACCGAATCAATGGCTTCAGGTTTCAGTCATCTAATGTTAAAATTATTGCGTATGCAGACGACATTGCTGTATTCTGCAGTGACCGCGAGAGTGTACAAGAAAGTGTTGACGTCGCCAAGCGGTTTTGCCAGCAAACTGGGGCTGAGATCAATTGGGAAAAGAGTGTGGGCTTTTGGCACGGAAGCTGGGGAATTACACCACCGTTGTTCGCGAATCTGCAGTGGACAAACATGCCGTTGAACTACTTGGGTGTGCCTCTCGAGCGCTATAACAAGAGCGCAGATTACTGGAACGAGGCGACGTCAAAAGTGAGCGAGAAAGCAAGGGCATGGCAAGGATGTGACTTGTCGATGTTTGCGAGAGCAACAGTATGCAACATTTTTTTAATTGCCAAAGTGTGGTATGTTTTGCAGTTTCTGGCTATGTCGCGCGTAAATGTGCAAAAAATGCATAGGGTATTTGCTGTGTTTATCTGGAATTCAAGTTGGGAGAGGGTCAGAAGAACCAATTTGTTTCGAACAGTTCAAGATGGTAGTATGGGTCTCGCACATTTGTTTGTTCGCCAGGTTGTGTCTCGTTTCATGTTTATGAGGGATCAGAAAGACCCCTTCCTGCGCTCAATGATGCAGGTGCGTCTGAGCAGAGCTCTTCCTGATTTTATAGTGTCCACTGTGAGATTGTCAACTTGTGGCGCTAGAGGTTATTTGAAAGAAGTTGTTGACTTTGTGCAATTTCTCAAGGTTCGGTATTCACAAGAGTATCTCAGTACTGTAAAGAGGAAAAAACTGTACAAAGATCTTATAGATCTAATCATGCCAGTGCCTCTGTATCATATAATAAACTCTGGAGGCCTAGGACAAGATGTCCTTGAAAGAATTAAAAGGATGCCAGTTATAGCAAGTACAAAAACATTCTTTTTCAAACTGCACACAGGTACCTTGCCGGTTAAGACATGGCTATCTGACAAAGGCATTTTTGTACCATGGACAACGAACTGCTTGCTGTGCAAAAAGCCAGAAACCGTTGAACATGTGTTCATTGAATGTTGGGACGCGATCTTCTATTGGGATGTCCTGCACCGTACACTGAAAAAGGAACTACCAAGTCGAAAAAAACTAGAGAACTGTGTCAAAAATACGACAAAATATCCTGTAGTTCTGTCGGAACCATCAGATTTTTCTGTAGTTCTGTAGTACTTTTCTGTAGTTCTGTAGTTTTTCTGTAGTTTTTCAGTTTTTCTGTAGTTTTTGTGGCTACAGAAATTTCTGATGTTACTACAGAATGTTCTGTTGTCACAAAAGGTTTCCCGTCAAAAACCGCACAGAAATTCTGTCGTCAGAAAAGTTTCTGTAGTTTTTTTCCGACTGGGTACCTTTAACACCGATTGGAATCCGCTACATACCAACAGACACAGATGACGGAGGTGTCCCTTACGACATGATTATGCTCCTCGGCCTCCATAGTTTATGGAAAACTCGAATGGCGGTACGTAATGCAGATGTAAACGTCCGAACAACAAAGGAAAACTTTGTGGAAAGTGTACGTTATATACGTGATGTGTACAGAGTGCAGAGAGACCCACACGCGTGGATGTGTGTGCTTGACGATTTAGTTCAAATCAAGTCATTTTAACTTTTGACCGGCTGAAGCAGCCGGGGTGCTTTTAACAATGTATCGTGCTTGTCTCAATAAGAAGTATTTAAAAAAAAGGGCTCGTTGGTCTAGGGGTATGATTCTCGCTTAGGGTGCGAGAGGTCCCGGGTTCATATAACGGACGAGTCCTTTCTTCTTTTTCCTTGCGCTGGTGGCAGCCACTGCTTTCGCTAATCCCACACTCATTTCGTAGCCTACGTTGTTGTCCGCCTTCCCGCTGCACTCATTCATGCACCATTAAATACTCAGGCAAATAGAGCGTTTGTTAATTCATCATTTATGCTTTGCCCCTGGTCACATATGACAGAAATTCACTGAGCGACTGTTCACTCCCGAGCTGGGCTCGTTAGTCTAGGGGTATGATTCTCGCTTAGGGTGCGAGAGGTCCCGGGATCAAATCCCGGACGAGCCCTATCTTCTTTTTCCTTGCGCTGGTGGCAGCCACTCCTTTTGCTAATCCCACACTCATTTCGTAGCCTACGTTGTTGTCTGCCTTCCCGCTGCACTTATTCATGCACCATTTAATACTCAGGCAAATAGAGCGCCTGTTAATTCTTCATTTATGCTTTGCCCCTGATCACATATGATAGAAAGTCACTGAGCGACTGTTGCCTCCCAAGCTGGGCTCGTTGGTCTAGACATTCTACTTCCGGCCACCGTTCGGTGCGGACGCAGGATCATGGGCTCCACCGGAGCTGTGATAGCGGCCCAGGCTGGCCGCGGAAACACGTCCGACGCAAGTACTGATAGCGAGTATCAGATCGTTTTGCCTCAGCTGCCTACAGGACGTGTTGCGTTAAACACGCTTTTTTTTTGCACGGAGATGTTAAAGCTAGGCCCTTCCGAGTCGAGGATTTCCGCGATGCGCTCGCCGAGACGGACGCGCTCCCCGAGGTTGTCGCCTTGGGGGCGTATCAGGTAAATCACGTATGGGCTGTCACTTTCAAGACCGCTGAAGCCACAAAGCGCATCTGTGCTTTGAAAGAGCTTAACGTTAAGGGGCGACGCTGCATTATTTTCGATCCTCAAGACCAGCAAGTCCGCCTCCGACTTCACTGGATGCTCCACGGTGTCGCTGACGAAGATATTCGGACGGCTTTCGCCCCATTCGGTAACGTAACCGAAGTGACCCGTGAACGATGGCGCGTCTCGGGTGTAAACGAAAAAGGCTCCACAACACGGTCCGTACTCCTGAAGTTGAAGACAGGGATGAAATTGGATGACCTTCCCCATCAACTGAGGGTAGCAGGCGAGTTGGCCCTCGTCGTAGTGCCCGGAAGGCCTATGCAATGTCTACGTTGCCACGGCTCCGGACACGTGCGACGCGATTGTAAAGTGCCGCGTTGCTCTCGCTGCCGGCGCTTCGGACACGCGGAAGTGGAGTGTGTGCGCACGTACGTGGCGTCAACTGTACCAGCTATGAGAGAGGAGACGCCCGAGGACGTGATGGACGTTGCCGAGGCTGAACAAGCAGTGAAGGGAACCCAAGACAACACGGGAGGTTCCGCAGTGCCAGATAATGTGGCGACATCGCATGGCACGGATAGAGAGGTGTGCGTGGACACCAGCACTCAAAAGCCCGCGTCGGCTGTATCGGAGTTGTCCTTGAAAGAGGACGTGTTCAGTCAAGGCGCCGCACAACAGGGACCAGCAATAAGTGTGAGTGCTATCACGGAAGTCGGAGTTCCGCCAACGGGCACCGCTTGAGCGCCAAAGCGTCCGCATGCCGAGGCCGGCAACTGTGCTGACAAAGGGAACCCTAGCAACAACGAGAAGCCACCAGCGAAAGCGACACAGAGCCGACGACCACCGTTCAGGCCCAAACCTAATACCTCGGCAGACAGGAAAACCGCTGAAAAGCCTTCCCCGCAGCAAATCGGGCCCACCACAAGTGATGGCGGTGGGACCTCTGGAACTGTCTAGCGGCACGCTAGACGTGAAAGGTAAGCGCCTTGCTCCCGGTGTCGTCCTTATGCATGAAAATGGCGATGAAACAGGCCCTGAGCGTAGCAAAGCTTAACGTCCGTGGGTTGGCAGGGAGACGAAAGCAAATCCAAGTACATCGCCTTGTGACAGAGCTAGACATAGACGTCCTAGCGGTTCAAGAAACCAAAGTGGAAGGGGAGGAGGCGACTGGGAGCATGGTGCATCGTTTCACGTCAAGGTATGACGTGGCTGTTAGTCACGCGGTGGGTTCATCGGCTGGGTGCCTTCTGCTTGTTAGACGGTTGCCAGGACGGACAGTGCAGGCCATGACCTCATCCGCATCCGCTCATAGTCTGCGACGTTGTTTTTCACAATAGCGAATGGCGCGTTCTGTGTGTGTATGCACCCAATACTGTTGAAGAAAGGTTCAACTTCTTCACAAGCATGCAACGATATTTAAGTTCAGAGAGGAAACTCGTGGTGATGGGGGATTTTAACTGCGTGTTAAGCGCTAGAGATAAGACCTCAAACCGTGCCTACAAACACGCAAGCACTGGCTGTTTGTCCCAGATGATTGGTGAATTTTCGCTGGAAGACGTTGCGGAGTGTTTGGAATGTGCGCGCAGTGTTCTTTACACTCATTTCCAGGGATCCAGTCATGCGCGACTCGATCAGATTTATGTATCGTTGGATGCGATACCAAACTGTCAAAATTATGCCGTTATCGCGATTTCGTTTTCCGATTACTGTCTTGTGAAGTGCAGTATTGGACCTAGAAATCAAAGCAAACATTTTCTCTGGGAACTCTGGAAGTTAAATTCTAAGCTCTTAGATGACCAGATTTTACGTGATACTATATTAGAGAAGATAAAAGAAAGAGAGGAGCGACCTAACAGTAACATTGGGGAACAGTGGGAGCTATTTAAACAAGAAATAAAGATGAAAGCGATAGAAAGAGGTAGTTGCATTCGTCATAATGAAAAGCGAGAAGAGGCAGGACTAAGGTCAACACTAAACATGTTAGTTGCTCAAGAAAGCAAACAGCCGGGGGTGTATAAAGATGACATCAAAAATATTAAAAAGAAAATCGAGTTAATGGATGAGGAACGATATCGTGGAGCGATCGTTCGTGCAAGGTCTGAAGGATTGACAGCTGGCGAGGCCCCCACTAAGCGGGCCCTCAGTCTCGAAAAAGCACACGCTCGTCGAAACGAAATACTAGAAATAGAATGGAACGGCAGCCGTATGACGGATAAGGATGACATAGCACGTGCGTTCTATGATTACTATCAGCAGCTATTCGCAGTAAGGGACATTGAGTTGGAGAAGTTTAAGGGGGTGTTTGTTTCTTTTTTACCCCGACTGGACAACTGCACAAAAGAAAGACTAGAGCAGGTAATTTCCGAGCAAGAAGTAGCACGAGCAATAGAAAACCTAAACCTAGGGAAGTCGCCTGGGCCTGACGGTTTGAGCGCAGCTTTCTACAAAGCATTTAAGGAAGAGCTATCCCCGCTGTTGGCAGACGTTTTTAACGAAGGTTTCCACCTTAAAGTGTTGCCGCCTTCGTTTGCCACGTCACACACTGTGTTATTACCTAAAACTAATGAAACGGAGAAATTAAGATTTGTGACATCCTACAGGACTATATCACTAACAAATGTTGATTACAAAATTCTAATGAAAGTTCTTGCGGCCAGGCTGCAGACAGTAATTCAAGAGATAGTCGGCACCCATCAGACTTGTGGCATCAAAGGACGGTCCATAACTACTAATATACATAAGGCGAGGTGCGTGCTGGAGTGCTGCGACGCTGTTTGCGCTAGGGTCGCGGTCCTCCAGCTCGACTTGGAAAAGGCTTTTGTTTGTATTTCTCATGATGCTTTGTTTTCTATTTTGGACTATATCAACGTGGGTTCTGTTATCAGGGAGGGCGTGGCCCTGGCGTACCGAAACTGCACCACGAGATTGATTGTCAACAAGGAACTGGGCGATCCAATAAATGTGCAACGCTCGGTGCGCCAGGGCTGCCCCCTCAGCCCTTTTCTGTTCTGTATTTATATAGGAACTTTGTGCTTGTCTATTATACGAAGCGAATTTGTCCAGGGCTTCCAACTGCATATGTGCGAGGTGAAACTCTTGGCGTACGCAGATGACGTAGCGGTTTTCTGCTTGGACAAAGAAAGTCTACTGAAGACTGTTGAGACAGTGAAAGAATTCAGTGCGATCTGAGGAAGCCCAGTAAACTAGGGAAAGTGCTTAGGGTTCTGTCATGGGGAGTGGTCATCGACGCCCAATGTTTTTGCCAACGTAACCTGGGTCACAACACCGGTGAAGTATTTGGGCATACCTTTGGAATGCTATAAAGACAGTGATTCATTCTGGCGTGCCCAAGCTCAAGAAATAGGCGAGAAGGTCGACAAGTGGAAAGGGGCGCCGCTATCTATCTTCGCACGAGCCATTGTGTGCAATCTGTTTTTTGTGGCAAAGTTGTGGTATGTCATGCAGGTACTTCATTGTTCCAGGTTAAATGTACAAAAGCTTCATCGAGTTTTTTCAGTTTTTATTTGGGCATCCAAATGGGAAAGGTGTAGCCGAGATAACTTGTTTCGCCGGGTTCGAGAAGGTGGACTTAAGCGTGCTCATCTATTTGTATGCCAACTGGTTAATCGTTTTATTTTCCTCCGTGACGTCTCAGACCCTTTCTTACGTACTGCGTGCCAAGTAAGGCTCGTGCGGGCAGTGCCCAATTTTGTTGTCTCTACGAGAAGTATTCCAGGGCGAATTTCCAAGTTTTTTCAAGAAATAGTAAGCAGTGTCCGAATTTTAACTGCTCGTTTTTCGGTAGAATACTTGAGTACAGTCAAAAAGAAACTGTACAATGATATTTGTGACAACCTTTTTCCTCTTCCTATGTACAGAGCCTTGTACAGCGAGAGTCTAGGTCAAGACGTATTAAAACGCGTGAAAAGAATGCCAGTTTCTCCGGGGGTAAAGACGTTTTTCTTTAAGCTACATATAGGTACATTATCGGTGAAAACATTTTTCGAAGACAAGGGTTTTTATCTGCCTTGGGGCTCACAATGCCTAATATGTAAACAACCAGAGACAATAGACCATGTTTTTCTGCACTGCTGGGAGGGGATTTATTTTTGGGACGTATTACAAAGAACACTTAAAAAAGAATTACCTTTAGATCCACACGGAATCAGGTTCCTGCCGACAGATAATGAAGATGATATATACCCCTAGACACCGTAGTGTTGCTAGGATTACACAGTCTTTGGCGGTCCCGAATGGCGGGCTTCCACGTTGACCCTGAAGCTCGCCCTGCAAGGCTCTACTTTCGCGAGTGTATGTACACCTTTGTTGAAATGCACAAAGCGATGAGTGCAGTCCCAGCATGGGTGGTGAAAGTTGAACCATTGGTAGAGTTGAAAGAATTTTAACTCGACAACGTCAACCCCAATAGGGTCAACGGCTTTTTTACCTGTGTCATATTTATGTGAACATCACGAGCCGGAGTGTTCAGTTCAATTTCTGTGTCAACCTTGGTTACGTGTATGACAGCCGGCAAAAAAAGAAGGGGGCTCGTTGGTCTAGGGGTATGATTCTCGCCTAGGGTGCGAGAGGTCCCGGGTTCAAATCCCGGACGAGCCCTTTCTTCTTTTTCCTTGCGCTGGTGGCACCCACTGCTTTTGCTAATCCCACGATTATTTATTTATTTATTTATTTATTTATTTATTTCAGCCTGCGTCGTTGTCTGCATTGCTGCTGCACTCACTCATGCATCATTAGATACTCAGGCAAAGAGAGCGTCTGGTAATTCTCCATTTATGGTTTGCCCCTTGTCAGATATGATAGAAATTCACTGAGCGACTGTCCACTCCCGTGCTGGGCTCGTTGGTCTAGGTGATATTGGCATCTTCTTAACTCTCTTGAGCACATTATCTCCTGGGCCTGGACAGTGCGACAAACGGTATATCGGTACAGGAAGCATTGTGTCCACTAGGTCCGCATACAATTTTTTCCGCTTAACATTGCACAAATACTCCATGGAAAAGCACACATGCAGCAATCTGTACGCGAGCACCACTTCTCGCAAGTGCCCTCTTACTGTACCACCTACATTGAGACACGAACTGACAAGAAAATTAGGAAGGAGTCGACCAAGCCGAACTTGGATTACTGTTCTGAGGAAGACATCATTTTGGACACGAAGGTACATGAAACGCGAGGCAACTTGTCGCAAAAAATAAATGCGCCAGACCAAGCCCTCCTTTTTGTACGGAAAGAAACAAATTTGTTCGGCTTGTCCTTTCCCAGGTCGACGCCCAAATGGAAACGGCAAAAACACGGTGAAGTTTTTGTATGTTTGTCCTCGAAGCCCTGAGCATATTCATCACGTACCACACTTCAGCAGTAAGGAACAGATTACATATAGTGGCACGCGAGAACATGGACAACTGCCTTCCTTGCCACGCATCACTTTTTTCCTTGGCCCTCGATGCTTGGTCATGCCAGTACGGATCTGGGTCCCGGTAAGAATCAAGGGGCACTCCTATATACAATGCTGGAGTTGTTGACCAGCGCATCCGAGAATAGTGTTCGGGTGTGACCTCCCAGCTACCATGCCAGAAACCGCAGCTTTTTTCCCAGTTTATCTGGGCACCTGTGCAGCTGCAAAATTTCTGTAATACATTCGTCACCTCACAAATAATTTGTCTATTTGCACAAAAGACAGCGAAGTCGTCGGCATAAGCCAGGATTTTCATGCACTGATTGTAGCGTGAATCCCATTATGCATACATTATTCCGGATGGCCAAGCAAAGCGGTTCAAGGTAGGCTGCGAATAACAATGGCGACAGTGGACAACCCTGCCTCACAGAAGATCGCACTTGCAGGCTTTCCGTTAGTTCTCCATTCACAACAATCCGTGCGGTATAGTTTTCGTATGCCATTCTAACGCCCTCTAATATTATTCGGCCAACATTTGCATGATCTAATACGGCCAACAGAACATCGTGAGAAACGCGGTCAAAGGCTTTTGCCAGGTCTAGTTGTATCATCGTCACTCGGTCATCAAATGAGTCACAGCATTCTAGTATGTCCAAGTCGGCAATAAAGACAAAAAAGGGGCTCGTTGGTCTAGGGGCATGATTCTCACTTCGGGTGCGAGAGGTCCCGGGTTCAAATCAAGGACGAGCCCTTTCCTCTGTTTCCTTGCGCTGGTGGCAGCCACTGCTTTTGCTACTCCCACAATTATTTAGTAGCCTGCGCCGTTGTCTGCCTTGCCGCTGCACTCACTCATGCATCATCAGATACTCAGGCAAAGAGAGCGTCTGGCAATTCTTCATTTATGGTTTGCCCCTTGTCAGATATGATAGAAATTCACTGAGCGACTGTTCACTCCCGTGCTGGGCTCGTTGGTCTAGGGGTATGATTTTCGCTTAGGGTGCAAGAGGTCCCGGGTGTGTGTATGTGTGATGTACTATATATGTAAAATCTGATATTAAATTAGGCAATAAAGAAAAAAAAGAGAGGTCCCAGGTTCAAATCCCGGACGAGCCCTTTCTTTTTCCTTGCGCTGGTGGCAGCCACTTCTTTTGCTAATTCCACAATTATTTCGTAGCCTGCGTCGTTGTCTGCCTTGCCGCTGCACTCACTCATGCATCGTTAGATACTCATGCAAATAGAGCGTGTGTTAATTATTCATTTATGCTTTGCCCCTCGTAACATGTGATAGAAATTCAATGAGCGACTGTTCACTCTCGAGCTGGGCTCGTTGGTCTAGCATTCTACTTCCTGCTACCGTTCGGTGCGGACGCAGGATCATGGGCTCCACCGGAGCGGCGATAGCGGCCCAGGCTGGCCGCGGAAACAGGTCCGACGCAAGTACTGATAGCGAGTATCAGATCGTTTTGCCTCAGCTGCCTACAGGACGTGTTGCGTTAAACACGCTTTTTTTGCACGGAGATGTTAAAGCTAGACCCTTCCGAGTCGAGGATTTCCGCGATGCGCTCGCCGAGACGGGCACACTCCCCGAGGTTGTCGCCTTGGGGGCGTATCAGGTAAATCACGTATTGGCGGTCACTTTCAAGACCGCTGGAGCCACAAAGCGCATCTGTGCTTTGAAAGAGCTTAACGTTAAGGGGCGACGATGCATTATTTTCGACCCTCAAGACCAGCCAGTCCGCCTCCGAATTCACTGGATGCTCCACGGTGTCGCTGACGAAGATATTAGGACGGCTTTCGCCCCATTCGGCAACGTAACCGACGTCACCCGTGAACGATGGCGCGTCTCGGGTGAAAACGAAAAAGGCTCGACAACACGGTCCGTACTCCTGAAGTTGAAGACAGGGATGAAATTGGATGACCTTCCCCATCCACTGAGGGTAGCAGGCGAGTTGGCCCTCGTCGTAGTGCCCGGAAGGCCTATGCAATGTCTACTTTGCCACGGCTCCGGACACGAGCGACGCGAGTTTAAAGTGCCGCGTTGCTCTCGCTGCCGGCGCTTCGGACACGCGGAAGTGGAGTGTGTGCGCACGTACGCGGCGGCAACGGTACCAGCTATGAGAGAGGAGACGCCCCAGGACGTGATGGACGTTGCCGAGGCTGAAGAAGCAGCGAAGGGAACCCAAGAGAACACGGGAGGTTCCGCAGTGCCAGATAATGTGGCGACATCGCATGGCACGGATAAAGAGGTGTGCGTGGACACCAGCACTCAAGAGCCAGCGTCGGCTGTATCGGAGTTGTCCTTGAAAGAGGACGTGTTCAGTCAAGGCGCCGCACAACAGGGACCAGCAATGAGTGTGAGTGCTATCGCGGAAGTCGGAGTTCGGCCAACGGGCACCGCTTGTGCGCCAATGCGTCCGCATGCCGAGGCCGGCAACTGTGCTGACAAAGGGAACCCTAGCAACAACGAGGAGCCACCAGCGAAAGCGACACAGAGCCGGCGACCACCGTTCAGGCCCAAACCTAATACCTCGGCAGACAGGAAAACCGCTGAAAATCCTTCCCCGCAGCAAGTCGGGCCCACCACAAGGGATTGCGGTGGGACCTCTGGAACTGTCTAGCGGCACGCTAGACGTGAAAGGTAAACACCTTGCTCCCGGTGTCCTCCTTATGCATGAAAATGGCGATGAAACAGGCCCTGAGCGTAGCAACGCTTAACGTCCGTGGGAATTGGCAGGGAGACGAAAGCAAATCCAAGTACATCGCCTTTTGACAGAGCTAGACGTAGACGTCCTAGCGGTTCAGGAAACCAAAGTGGAAGGGGAGGAGGCGACTGGGAACATGGTGCAGCGTTTCACGTCAAGGTATGACGTGGCTGTTAGTCACGCGGTGGATTCATCGGCTGGGTGCCTTCTGCTTGTTAGGCGGTTGCCAGGACTGACAGTGAAGGCCGTGACCTCATCCGCATGTGGAAGGCTCATAGTCTGCGACGTCGTTTTTCACAATAGCGAATGGCGCGTTCTGTGTGTGTATGCACCCAATACTGTTGAAGAAAGGTTCAACTTCTTCACAAGCATGCAACGATATTTAAGTTCAGAGAGGAAACTCGTGGTGATTGGGGATTTTAACTGCGTGTTAAGCGCTAGAGATAAGACCTCAAACCGTGCCTACAAAGACGCAAGCACTGACTGTTTGTCCCAGGTGATTGGTGAATTTTCGCTGGAAGACGTTGCGGAGTGTTTGGATGGTGCGCGCAGTGTGCTTTACACTCATTTCCAGGGATCCAGTCATGCGCGACTCGATCAGATTTATGTATCGTTGGATGCGATACCAAACTGTCAAAATTATGCCGTTATCGCGATTTCGTTTTCCGATTACTGTCTTGTGAAGTGCAGCATTGGACCTAGAAATCAAAGCAAACATTTTCTCTGGGAACTCTGGAAGTTAAATTCTAAACTCTTAGATGACCAGATTTTACGTGATACTATATTAGAGAAGATAACAGAAAGAGAGAAGCGACCTAACAGTAACATTGGGGAACAGTGGGAGCTATTTACACAAGAAATAAAGATGAAAGCGATAGAAAGAGGTAGTTGCATTCGTCATAATGAAAAGCGAGAAGAGGCAGGACTAAGGTCAACACTAAACATGTTAGTTGCTCAAGAAAGCAAACAGCCGGGGGTGTATAAAGATGACATCAAAAATATTAAAAAGGAAATAGAGTTAATGGATGAGGAACGATATCGTGGAGCGATCGTTCGT
>JAJIZL010090557.1:0-17189 GCA_023969395.1 Amblyomma maculatum
CAGACCTGACCCTCAAAAGACTGCGGCCGTTGCATCGTTTCCAACACCTCAGAACGTGAAGGAACTCCGAAGTTTCCTAGGACTGTGCTCATATTTCCGTCGCTTCATTTCCCGTTTTGCTGACATTGCTAACCCGCTTACGTGCCTTCTCCACAAAGACGCTCCCTTCGAGTGGACATCAGAGTGTGACTCTTCTTTTTGCCAGCTCAAGTTTTTACTAACGTCCCATCAGATTCTCCGGGATTTCAACCCTTCTGCTCCAACGGAACTGCATACGGACGCCAGTGGTTTTGGCATTGGTGCTGTGCTGATTCAGCGTTACGGCGACAAGGAACATGTTATTGCTTACGCCAGTCGTTCCTTAAGCAAACCTGAACGAAATTACACAATCACTGAGCAAGAATGCCTCGCGGTAGTTTTCGCCGTTCAGCGATTTCGCTGTTATCTATACGGGCGGCCCTTCACAGTGGTCACTGATCATCATTCCCTGTGCTGGCTGATAAACCTCCGTGACCCATCTGGCCGTCTTGCACGGTGGGCAATTCGTTTACAATAGTTTGATTATACAGTTTCGTACAAGAGTGGACGCCGCCACGCTGACGCGGACTGTCTCTCACGTTTACCGCTTCCCACAACGGAATGTGACGCCGACAATTTTGATCATTACATTGCTGCGGTTTTACCTCCATTCCCCGATACCTGTACATTCCACACTGAGCAGAGGAAAGATGAGAATCTCCAACCATTCTTTACCGCTGCAAGGGATCCTACAGCTTCCTCTCCCTGTTGTATACAGAGTGGTCTTTTGTACAAAAAGGACTATTCTCCCACTGGTCTCCGCTACCTTCTGGTGGTGCCCGTCAGCCTACGCTCCTCTGTTTTGCGCGTTATGCACGACGACCCCACTTCGGGACACCTCGGATTTGCGCGGACGCTCTATCGCATCCAAGAACGTTTCTACTGGCCCTGGATACGTGAAACCACTGAGAAGTATGTGGCTAGCTGTGCTCAATGTGCGAGTCACAAACGCCCCGCCGGCACTCTTCCTGGTCTTCTTCATCCGGTGACGCCTCCAAGATCCCCTTTTGATAAAGTCGGGGTAGACCTCTTGGAACCTTTTCCCAAGTCTCATTCTTGCAACCGCTGGATCGTCATCTGCACTGATTACCACACTCGTTACTGTGAGACGGCTGCCCTTCCATCGGCTACTGCACACCAAGTCTCCCTCTTCCTGCTGCACTTTGTTATACTGCGCCATGGACCTCCCCGAGTGTTGATCAGCGACCGAGGGCGTCAGTTCACCGCTGATGTTGTCGAATAACTCCTTCGTTTGTGCCAAACGCATTTCCGACATTCTACCCCGTATCATCCGCAAACAAATGGGTTGACCGAGCGAACCAACCGGACACTCACCAACATGCTTTCAATGTACATCGCCGCCGACCACAAGGACTGGGACACTGTGCTACCATTTATAACATACGCATACAACACCGCCCAACAGGAAACAACAAGTTACAGTCCATTCTTTCTCCTCTATGCCCGGTCTCCTCGACACATCCTCGACACCATCCTCCCGTTCTCCACAGATGACGAACCTGAGATTGCTGAGATCCTGTGCCGGGCTGAAGAAGCCCGCCGAATAGCCCGCCTGAGAACTCTCGCCTCACAAAAGCGCTCTAAATCCCGCTACGACGACCACCATCGCCACGTCACCTACCTCCCTGGAGATATGGTCTGGCTTTGGCGTCCACTAAGGAAGCGTGGCTTAAGTCAGAAACTGCTCGCGCATTATATCGGTCCCTATGTTATCCTCGAGGCAATTAGTGACCTCACCTATCGGATTGCGCGCCTTACAAAAAGTGGCCGACGTTCTTCACGAACTGAGCTTGCCCACGTCGCGCGTCTGAAACCCTGTCATCCTCGTGCTGACGATTGACTCGCCCGGAGGGCTTCGCCTGCGACGGAGGAAGTGTTACGGACTTGTTCTCAAACACAGCACGGAGGAAGAAAGAAGGAAGATGAAGAAGAAGTGTGCGCGCCCGTTCGACCTTTGTCTGGCGGCACTTGTGTCGTTCCCGCTAGCCGTGTGTACCTAGCGTACTGAACCGACTAGAACGTCTCCGTCGCGACGCTAAGGGCGTAACAATATATTCCTAAACCAAATAGACCACTCACACTAGCAAACCTCCGACCCATCTTCCTCACTTCGTGCCTGGGAAAACTTTTCGGACGCGTCGTGCTGGCTAGACACTCAGCACATGACGGACAATGACCTCTACCCCCACAGCATGGTCGGCTTCCGCTCCTGTTTGTCCGCGCAGGATGCCATGCTGCAGCTCACCACCGACATTTTGACCCGGCTATCCCGGACCATACAAAGGCCGTCCTGCGTTTGGATTTATCTAAAGCATTTGATCGAGTTGATCACACCGCGATCATGACAGCCCTTCCCTGTCTTGATGTGGGTGTTCGTACGCACACCTATATCGGAGCTTTCCTTAACAACCGCACGGCTGAGGTCCACTTTGGCCCACACACATCACCTCCTTACTCCCTTAAAGGGGTCGGTACTTCCCAGGGCTCTGTCCTCTCCCCTTAACTGTTCAACGCGACAATAATCTTACTCGCCCACAAACTTACCACGATACCACACCTCCGGCACACCCTCTATACCGACGACATAACGTTGTGGACCACCCACGGCAGTGATGGCAACAAAGAAGGCACACTACAAAGCGGCGCCACATTAACACAAGAACACGCACGAAACATCGGACTCTCATGCTCCCCAGAGAATTCCGAGCTTCTCATCCTTCGCCCCACCACCCGTAACCATCCCAGCGCCCCCCTAACTGTTTGCTTTGGATGATCGCCCCATTACGGAGGTGGACACTCTCCGGGTCCTGGGGCTTCATATCCAAAGCAATGGTAGAAACGCCCTCACAATAATGAAACTCAAGCGGGTGACAGGTGCGATCTCGCACCTCATCCGCAGAGATTCGGGCCACCATAGGGGCATGACGGAGCACGATCTATGTCGTCTCATTCATACCTTTATCCTCAGCCGATTCTTATACACACTCCCTTACCTCAGACTTAGAGGTGAAAAGATCTCCACCTTGGACGCGATGCTTCGTACCGCGTTCAAAACCACCCTCCACCTACCCCTCAACACTTCAACAGAGAAATTACTTAAGCTGGGTCTCCACAATACTGTTGGGGAGCTTGTGGAGGCCCACAGACAGACCCAGTATATCCGATTAACACAGACTGGCACCGGACGTCACATCTTCAGAACTCTCGATGTTCACATCCCAGCTAACGACCCCACACTCCTCCTCACCCTACGCCCTATCCACTCTAACCTTCTTGTCAAACCCCTTCCCCGAAACTCCCATCCACAACACCACGAGCCCCGCCGCCGAGCCCGGGCAAAGGCGCTCCACAAATATTACGGCTCCGAGACGGATGCCGTGTGGGTGGACGCCGCAAAGCTCGAGCGATGAGGCGGCGGCAGCCGCGGTGAACAATACCCTTCAGTCCATTGCAACTCTCCCCCTCCCCTCTGTTACCTCCTCAGAAGTGGCCGAGGAGGCAGCGATCGCCCTTGCAATTGACCACACGGAAGCTAATTATGTACTCACAGACTCAAAAACTGCACTACAAAATTTCGCACGTGGGTGAGTTCATGTTTCTGCTTTTTGCATATCGACCTCGTCCACTGCCAACCCGCCCCGCCATGTGGAGCTTATCTGGGTGCCTGCGCACTCTGAGAACCCTGGCAACGAGGCCGCCAACAGCTTAGCCCGAGGTCTAATACGCCGGGCACGGGCGGTCCCCACATCGGAGTTCTCCCGGGAGCGCATGCACACGTTTAAAGAGATTACTCAGGCCTACCGGGTCGAGAGCTAGATCTACCCCCTCCTCACTCCTCCCTCAGCAATCACCACCAAACACTATGGCGCCGCCTGCAGACGCGAACCCTCTCATCCCTTATATTAGGTCCCGTTACCACCCCACTCTTACCGACCCTCCTGCAACCTTTGCAACCACCCCACTGCCACCCTCGCACCCATTCTATTCCAATGCCCGGCGGATCCTCCCTCGCGGGATCTGGAGCACTTCACCACCTGGGAGGAATGGGAGACCCTGCTATGCTCTAAGGACCCGGTCCGGCAAAAGACCGCCACAGACCGAGTTGCCGACGTCATGAACCGTAGGAACATGAACGTTTGAGTGTAGTGGGGCCGTGCGAGGGCCTAGGGGCCTGCGCGCCCTGAACTCCTGTGTTAAAATAAATGTTTTTTACTACTACTACTTCACAGGTGTTCTATAATTCATTTGCAGGAAATGAAAGGCGCAGCATCTGTTACTCACTTTAGACAAGAAGCGCCACCCGGCGGCGTCGGAGGAAACTCGTTACCGCTTGGTCCCCTAGCTGACGGCAGATGGGTAACGTCACATCTTTGATGTCACCCTAATTTAGTGACCTAAGTATATTTAGTATATTTCTATATATGCTTTGCGATGCGGCGTTCCAGGAAATGCGAAATGAAAGCCGCCGCACGGACACAGGGATGAAACGCTCGGTGCGGTTAGCTTCTTTTATGCATGATGGATGGATGGATAACTTTTATTGTACACCTTAAATAGAAGCCCCTATCTTCCCACCCCAGCACGCAGGACTAGTAGTTGGGGGCTGGAGCCTCCGCGACGAAAGGCAGTCACTCCCCTGATGGGGCTGGAGCAAGGAAGTCACCGCCGCTTGAGGCGGGGGCTAGCCTGCCACCGAATTTTTTATCTGTTGTAGGCCGTCATTGCACCCGCCACCGCTTCGGTGGTGGACGGCGGCTGCTGTTGCCGTGCGTCCGGCTGCTGTTGCCGTGCGTTGCCCCGCCGGGGTGGTGCAGTGGTAAGACGCCAGACTACTGTGCCGGAGTTCCCGGGATCGAATCCCGGCCTCGGCGGCTGCGTTTCGATGGAGGCGAAACGAAGTGGCGTCCGTGTGCTGTGCGATGTCAGCGCACGTTAAAGATCCCCAGGTGGTCGAAATTACTCCGTAGCCCTCCACTACGGCTCCTCTTTCTCTCTTTCCACTTTCATTCCCACCTTCCTCCCTTCCCTTCGGCGCGGTTCGGGTGTCCACAGAGCAAGTGTGACAGTTACTGCGCCTTTCCCTTCCTGTGAACCAATTTAACTTTTAACTGTTGCCGTGCGCGTCTTTCTTTCCCTCTTTCTTTTCTTTCTTCTCTAGTTTCTCTTCTGCCTGCACGAGGCAGCGGAGGTGGCTCAGCTACAGAGCCAGTAGCTGGCCCGTGAATTTTCTTTTCCTTCTTCCTACAGCCACAACAACAACAACAACTACAACGAAAGGCAAACAAAGATGTTCTCTCTTAGTGGCCTCGGCCCCCAGGAGGACGGCTTGGTGCTGCCGAGCGGGATCTTCGCTCCGTAGCAGGGCTTCCCAGCTCTCTCTGCTATTGATGTTATTGCGAAAGCAATACTACTTTCACTTTTCAGCCCTTCGCTTAGCGAGGCGGTAGCTACCATTTACCTTTAGCGTGACCTTTGGCGCGCAGCCAAGCACAGCTGCGCAAAAACAGGGGCCCCAACTCGCGCCGTCAACTCAGGAGGCGGTAGCTACCAAACGCGGCCTAACTCCCGCTCCCTCCGTGAAGGAGCGCTACAGCGGGAGTGACGTCATGCCATCTGCCGAAAAAAAATAGGAGGACGCTTAAGCTTCGCCTTCAAGAGTGGAACGCGATAGCATTATTGCACCTCGTTCGCACCGCCCACTCATTCGCTCGGTATGCTCTTGAGTCGATGGTCCATCAGTGCTCGCCGGCGAGGAAGACACTGATGAGCAAGACACTGTAGAGCTATCGGCACTGGTAGACGGCGCCGCTTCCATCACACGCGTCTCAAAAGCGAGCGCGCTAGGCCCTGCAATACAACACCCGTCGACCTGCCAAGGAGTGTAAGACAATGCGCTATGGCGCAGCAATCACTGATGAGGCGCCCCGCGTCGGACTTAGCACTCACGAATCACGCGGTGAGCGCCGAGCAACGCAGCGTTCGGCGCGGCAACGAAACGTGCGCCTGAGCAAGCGGAACGAACCCAAGAACTCGGTGTCTCGGAGGGAGAAAGCCGGGCAGCGACGCGCCATGAAGGCGGACGCGATCATGGGGCTGACGCCTTGATGGGATCGTCCTCTATATTTCTTGGGAGCACCAAGCAGAAGCATGATTCCTCGGAAGCAGCTCGGCACACATCGCAGGGGACGCTTTCCCAGCAGAAGCGCTACGGCGCAGCGATCACGTCAGGGGCGTCCGGCATCAGACGCTGCACCTAGCAATCGCGCTGTGAGCGGAAAGAGGAGCCGCGTCGCCTAAACACCACTGTTCGAGTGACGCACGCTGGATGTTGGAAGGGGAGAGAGCGAGAAAACTTATTAAACGCAAGGGTAATGGGGCATCCTCGCACCGGTACCGGCGCGGCCCGAATGGGAGAAGCGGGTGAGAGAAGATAGTGATCTAAAGAAAGGAAAGACGCTTGATTCTACAACCCGTGAGGGTGCACGGCGAAACGTCAGGGGCGAGTGCCGCGCCACGTGTCGGGGCAGCGCCGCACATTGCGAGGAGGGGTTCTTCTGTGTTTGCCGCAAGATGGCTCTGCATGTGCGCAGAGCGCAGAAGAAATGTAGCGGAAACGTACTTCGCTAATCGTGTAACTGCCACTTCTGTAAGTAACCTGCTCATAATTACCGATATACACCGCAGTATAACTTTCTACGGCACGTTTCTAAGGTAACACCGCATTCACTAGAAGCGCTTTTGTACCGCTTTCAAACAGCGAACTCGTGGCTGAGTGGTAGCGTCTCCGTCTCACACTCCGGAGACCGTGGTTCGATTCCCACCCAGCCCCATCTTGGAAGGTGCTTTTTATTTATGAAGTGCATGCCGGGATTTATCGTTTACGGCCAACGCAGCCGACACCGGCTTTTCTGCGACACGAGCTCCTTATCGCTACCGCGTTAATAGGGATCGAACTCGCGCCGTCAACTTGCGAGGCGGTAGTAGACGGTAGTATGGTGGCTAGAAGGGGGCAGTGTGACGGGCGACGTATCCGCGCCTCGCGAGAGGGAGCCGCGATCCGCGATGAAATTTCCCGGCGCCGCAAGGAGCGCTGCAGCTCTCTGGTGTGCATGGGGAACTAGCCGCTGCCGCGCGATTGAGCGCAGCAGCGCGGGTGCGGGCGAGGCCTGGGACGCGTGGACTGCGCTTGTTTGCACGTGGACCGCGAACGATTCGAAGCTGGTAGTCGCACATGTACCACAGTGATCCTTTTGAGGTGCGAAGTGGGTGAGTTTGAGCTGATCCTGCGTTATGCAGTAGATAACGCTGTGCGCTCTCGTGGCGCAAAAGCGCGAACATGTTTTGCACCCGTGCGCAGTAGCGTGTGCAAAGCGCGCAAAGCCGAAACCCCCTTTTCAGACCACCTAAGTATGTAGCTTAACGCGAACCGAGGTTGCGAAATATCAAACGTGCTGACAAGGAGCTGACGACTAATTGTGTCTCGTTTGCGAACGCATGGTATACTAAGTCGACAACTTTTTCGGTATAGAATACTCGATCGAGACAAATCTTCACCCAAGACCTGCGAAGTTGCTCGTAACTATCATCTGCCCTAGTTTCTATAACATTGCCCGTCCACAGAAACAGAAAAATATTCAAGTCAAACTTAATTGTTACGCTATGCCTTTGCTGATCAACAGCTGAAAATAATATTTTAATACGCTGGACATGTTTATATTTGAGGACCAATGCGGGGAGCATTGTGATGCTGGCTCTTTTATTCAGCTGTGCCTCAGTTCAGGCCACAATAATGAGGGTGAAACAAGGGATAGCCAGCTTATCTTTTATATGGCAGGATGTGTGACACAGAAGCTTAGCAGCACAATTCCTTGCCAAAATTGTGATTCTGGCCTCAAAGGCAGCAGCTAAATGCAATTAAGATCGCTGTGCACACAACAATTTGATAGGGGAGGCTTATTTTACAGCCAGGGACAAAAGTTTGAGGGATGCTGGCTCGTGGAGTTTTGTGCGTGTGTGTGTGTGTGTGTGCGTGTGTGTGTGTGTGTGTGTGTGTGCGTGCGTGCGTGCGTCCGTGGTCGGGCAATTATGAAGAAAGAAATTTGTGGAGTCACGAGGGGACATGCACGCTATATTCAGAGGAAAAAAATCAGAAGACACACTAGCGAGGCAACGAAAAAATAAAATTTTCCCACAAATCCCTCCCCCAAACGTTTGTTCCTGGCTGTAGCATATAGAACTATGGTGGCCGGCGTTAGTAGGGGACGCATTCACATTTTTTGTTAAAGAAAAAGAAAACGTTTTGTGCTTTCAGTGTGCATGATGTCTCACAGTTTCTCAGCAGTCTAACAAACTCCACCAAGTGTGATGCGCGATGTTCACCGTAAAGAGGTTACTGCAAAATGTTTCCAGTTGGTGGTGCTAACTATGGATTCATATTTTTTTTACTCTTTGAATAATGGACAAGGCTCTTCAAAATGAGCGCCAGAAACATTTGAAGTTATAAACAGAGTGAATTTGAAGCAGAGCCATTAATTCTTTGTTCGGTCGCTCTGACGTCGGCATTTGTATATTGTATTAATAAAACAAACATCATTTATGCTCTTGTGGACATTTTGTGCAAATGATTTCTTTGCCTTAATTGTAATGAAGTGTTTCCTTTGGTCTTGTGGATTTGTCCCGCAAAAGCAGTGATGGAAAATATTTAGTGCATGATATGAGATGCGCCAGAACATCCACAAGTGCACCTATTATTTATGAGCTACAGTTTCCATGTAATGTAGCCATAAACGGCATGTTGCTGGAGCATGCAGCCCGACGAACAGACAGCGCTCTGTTCGTCGTCCTGCCTGTTTTACGTTCGTCTACTTGTTAGCGTGTCGTAGCGCGCTGAGAACCAATTTGCTAGTACGTCCTTTTTTTTTTCTGTGGCAACTCATTATATTTGCCGCGGCTGGAGCCGAACTCCAAAGCTCTCGGTCAGAGTTCTAAATTGTCCGTGTTCGTTGTCCATGTTCACTTGTGCTATCAAGCTTTAAGTGAAAACTAAACGCGTACAGAGTTAATATTCTGATATGCGTTCTATTAAAGCTTGCTTTTCCTAAATTGCGTGGCTAAACACCATTTGCGCGTACTGATGGAGAAAACAATGCATCTTTGCATCTCTGATGTGCAAACATTTTGTCATGTTGGCATCGCACCAGAATAAAAATTCAAACGTGACGCAAAATTCACGCGACACGCGTGCCTGGTGCTATACTGGTGCCCTATGCAGCCCCCTCCAGCCGCCGCGATGGCTACACGGATGGATGGAATATAGGAGCGTCCCCTTTGAAACGGGGTGGTAGCAGTAGCTATCATGCTCATTTTTCTCCCTATATCTTAATTATTGATTTAGAACGGTTAAATAAACCATCATTCTATTTATTAAATTTTTGTTCCTACATTACTAACATTATGTCAGTTCTCTGCTTTTAAGCCACCAATGTTCCAGTCGTTTTTTGCTAGTTTCCACCGCCGGTTTATTCACCCGGACCACTGGTATCTCTAAACCCCAGAGCTTCAGGAACAGTGATTGCGCCTGCACCAACTTCCGGATGGATACCATTACATTCGAGTATAATATGATCAATTGTTTCACTGGAGTTTCCAAATACAGCACATGCGTCATCTCCATTGTTAAATTTCTTTTTGTAGCTGCGTGTTTTAAGGCACCCTGATCTAGCTTCAAAAAGTAGGACACTGCCTCTTGAGCTATCAAAGAAATCTTCCTTCCTGATCTGCATTTTCCACTTTCGGTATAATTCCACACTCTGTTTCTTTTCCATCCAATTTATCTAATTTTTACCTTCTCTGTTTTTCACCTGTTGCTTAATGCTGTTTATTTCTCCGTCCTTGTTACTAGTATACTTACTAGTTAGTTTCCTAGTTCTTTTCCTCCATTGTGAGTCAATGCTTTTTAGGTACAGGTATTTAAATAGTTTAGCTGCCCATCTGTTACTGTCCAATTTCCTCAGGCGTTCCTCATATAATATTTTACTCTGAGCTTCCCGTACTTCGAAAGATGCTCAGCCCATATCTCCCTGTACCGCCTCATTTGTAGTTTTGCACACCAGCTGCAAGTAGCGCCATCTATAGCTTTCATCGTTGCCCTTTGCGCCTCGCCGGCTCCCGTCCGTCGCACTGCCCCCTTCTAGACGGTAGCTACCAAACGCGGCCTAACTCCCGCTCCCTCCGTGAGGGAGGCTACAGCCGGAGCCGGAGTAAGTCCAAAAGGCGAAGGAATGCCGGGATAATGAAGCATAAGGCATTGTGGGGATACAATATGTATGAGGTGTTGAGGGGTACTTGGAAAGGAATTATGGTGCCCGGACGTACTTTCGGAAATGCGGTTTTGTGCCTAAAATCAGAGGTACAGTCGACATTAGAAACAAATCATAGATCCGTTGGACGATTAGCACTAGGTGCCCACGGCAAAACTACAAATGAGGCGGTACAGGGAGATATGGGCTGGGCATCTTTCGAAGTACGGGAAGCTCACAGTAAAATATTATATGAGGAACGCCTGAGGAAATTGGACAGTAACAGATGGGCAGCTAAATTATTTAAATACCTGAACCTAAAAAGCGTTGACTCACAATGGAGGAAAAGAACTAGAAAACTAACTAGAAAGTATGCTAGTAACAAGGACGGAGAAATAAAGAGCATTAAGCAACAGGTGAAAAACAGAGAAGGTAAAAATTGGATAAATTGGATGGAAAAGAAACAGAGTGTGGAAATATACCAAAAGAGGAAAATGCAGATCAGGAAGGAAGCTTTCTTTGATAACTCAAGAGGCAGTGCCCTACATTTTGAAGCTAGATCAGGGTGCGTTAGAACATGCAGCTACAAAAATAAATTTAACAATGGAGATGACGCATGTGCTGTATTTGGAAACTCCCGTGAAACAATTGACCATATTATACTCGAATGTAATGGCGAATGTAATGGTATCCATCCGGAAGTTGGTGCAGGCGCAATCACTGTTCCTGAAGCTCTGGGGTTTAGAGATAACAGTGGCCAGGTGGATAAACTGGCGGTGGAAACTAGCAAAAAACGACTGGAAGATTGGTGGCTTAAAAGCAGAGAAGTGACATAATGTTAGTAATGTAGGAACAAAATTTAATAAATAGAATGATGGTTTAGTTAACCATTCTAAATCAATAATTAAGTTATAGGGAGAAAAATGAGCGCGATAGCTACTGCTACCACCCCGTTTCAAAGGGGACGCTCCTATATTCCATCCATCCATCCATCCATCCATCCATCCATCCATCCATCCATCCATCCATCCATCCATCCGTCATCCCATCTGCCGCAAAAATAGAAATGCGGTTTTGTGCCTAAAATCAGAGGTACAGTGGACATTAGAAACAAATCATAGATCCGTTGGACGATTAGCACTAGGTGCCCACGGCAAAACTACAAATGAGGCGGTACAGAGAGATATGGGCTGGGCATCTTTCAAAGTACGGGAAGCTCCCTCGTAACTCCCTCGTAACTTAACGAGATTGGAGGAGGTTTCCCTTTGAAGGATAAGAGCTGGGGCGGCCCTTACCCCGTCGGTAAAATGCCGATGGGAATCGCAAGCTGACATCGGACCAACCACATGCCCAAAGTGTTTCACACCAGCTGCAGAAGTGGATGTTCGCCACCTGCTATGGACTTGTGCAGGGGCAAGGGAATCAAGGACACAGATTCTGCGCGAAGTGGGACTAACCACAACAAGGAAAGAGGACTTTTCTAAATGTCTCACCGACAACGCTAAGAGCGGGAGCCTGCTCCGGTTCCTCACGGAAAGCCATTTACATGAGTTTATATAATATGCCTTATGGCAAGTTTGCGTACAAAAAAAAAAAAAAACTCGCGCCGTCAATTCGCGAGGCGATAGCTACCAACCGCGGCCTAACTCTCGCTCCTACCGCAGCTACCGCCGGGGGTGCAACGTTCGATGCTATAGGAGGTGGTGTAACGGCAGGTGGAACCAACGCAGTATCCAGGGATGCTTTCATTTCTGCTGGCATAAAAGAATGCCGTTGCAGCCGGTGCCGGAGCGGCAGTTGTACATTCTGCCTTAACCTCACCTACAACCAAGTATATCGGTGCAGCCATTGCACTCCTTGCCTCGCTACTAGTTATACATAGAATAACCAGGTAGCAACCCGCAATAAACAATAGTTGAACCGTATGCCGTGGTCAGAGTGAGTCACTGCATAACCATAAGCATAACCACAAGCACCACAACCAGCTACACCACCAGCTGAACCTAGGCGTAGCCATAGGTATTGCTTTCGCCATTACCAGGCTTAACCCTCCTAAGCCACTGCCAATTTCTTTTCCTCGCCTCCAGGGGAGTCGACGCATTTCCATATAATGTGGCCGAGAGTACCCCTCTCCCCACAAGCTTTACAAAGATCATTTTCGTGTTCCCCTGGTAGTATGTGAAAGGCCAATACTGGGTTAACGAAACTTCCAGTTTGCAGTCGCCGCCATGCGGTCGCCTCTATGTTATTTAGTGTCTTATCCGCTGGTGACAGTAGTTTTTGTGTTTAATCTATAATTCTCAACGATTTCACAATATGTTGACTCCGCGTCTGTCTTTGGGGCGACTCCGACGGAGAGACTCTAATGCAGGGCTGGATGTTTGCTGCTGTTCGTTTTCCTGTTGCTGCTGCTGCTGCTGCTGCTGCTGTCGGGCGATTTTCTTTTGCCATTGCCGTTTTTCGGTCTCATAGGGAGTCCTTTATAGCTCTCTGCATTTTCTGTCGCCGAGCGGATGATCTTTAACACACAGCTGGCTTTTGTCTTCGCAGGTATGATCTAGGTCCGGGCGTTTCACTCCACATCATCTGCACTTAGTGTTCTTGGGATATGGGCAAACATATTCACGATGCCCTAGGCGCACGAATGCGTTACAAATGGCGTACTTCTCTCTGTATAGAGTACATTTTTTCACTGTAAGTGAGAGCTTCACCCACCTCGGAACCTCTGGTTTTTTGAAACAGAATAAAGACTGTGGTTGAGCTCTTACCCAGGCGCCTGGCTCCTAGCACGGGCGGGTTGGCTTTGACGGTGCAGAGCCGTTGAAGTATTTCCTCCTCGATGATGCGAAGGGGGATGTTATGTACTACCGTCTTTCCGCAGTCTTCGGCCATAGGGACATACGACGTGGTTTCAATTTTCTGGCCCTCGAAATCGAGGATGCGTAGTGCGACGTATTTCCTTTTCTGATCTTCGCTTTCTATTGCGATGAGGATGGATTGTTGTTTTGTGTTGTCCGATAAGGTGTCTTCCGCGGCCTCTCTGATGTTTACGTTCGTGATGCGAGCGATCAACTCAGCAAGTTCTATGTGGTTGCACTTAAGTAGACGGCTGACTCCTTCCCGTGGGCGAAGCATTATTTTATCAGTTCCGTCGGGTATCTTGACTATTTGCCTTTCAACTGACTTCACTGCCATTCACCTTTCAGCTAGCTTGGAGGCGGCGCGCTGCCTCATTTGAACTTTGATGGCGCAGCGTGCCTCGTTTTCAAGTGGCACCGCCTTTCCTCTTACTTACGAACCACTGACCGGGCTCGTTCACCTCCGCAGGTCTATGCCTGTTCCCTCACGGTTTCCACCATTTTTGTAGAGCTGCAAAGCGGCCTCGACCTGCGGAGGTGATTTTGTCTGCTAGGCCTAACTAGGCCTAGCGTCTGCCGTGGCTTGCCAAGCTCTTCAAAGCCTCAAAAATGAAACATTCGGCCCACCTTGGAAGCTTGATCATCCACGGTGAGTGCTTCCAAAATAGAGCCGATTCCCAGAGGAAATCCGAACTCCAGTGGCCGAGGTAGGGCACGAGCATTCGTGGTCGATGGAGCCTATCGATTGCACGTCCGCTGTCCAGCTTGGTCGACGTCGGAATCTCTCGTATATGCGTGATTGATTGATTCAAACTTTAATTTCCACGGATTTAGGAGGCCCCCTACTCTGTGCTCCTGGCACGCAGGCCTGAGGAACGGGGGCTGGAACCTCCGCGATGAAGGAGTGGCGAATATATACATTGGCTACTCGCGGCCTCAGCCGCCAGGAGGACGGTTTTTTGCTGGTCAGCGGGGACGTCGCTGACCAATACAATCTGTTGGCTGCAGGTTGGCCTCATAGTCTTCAACCGATTCGTGGGCGGCCCAGATGATAATGTCGTCAGCGTACAGCGCGTGCTGGATGCCGACGACCTTCGCCAGCTAAGCCTTGAGTTCCACCATGGCCAGATTTAAAAGTAACGGCGAGAGAACCGGGCACTGTGGGGTTCCTCTCGTTCCCAGTTTAAATGGGCCGTGTTCTTCATCTCGTAGTCGGATGAAAGATTGTCGATTCGAGAGAAATTGCTTGAGATACTGAAATATGTTGTTTCCACAGTTTAGGTGGGAGATGCGTCGCAGAATGATTTCATGTTTTACATTGTCCAAAGCCTCCTTCAATTTAAGGGCGAGTTCTATCTGATCGTTGAAGAGATCTTCAATTTTGAGAATTTCTCGGTCGAGTTGAAGCAGAACATCTTGAGTGTACCTCTGCGGTCGGAAACCGAACATGGTGTCTGCGAATGCATCTTTATTTTCTAGAAACCCAGAGAGCCTTTCCCGAACCATGGTCTTCATCAGCTTTCCCGCAAAATACGGGAGGGAGATGGGGCGGAGGTTGTCTGTGTTTATGGCTGTGCTGGATTTTGAAATGAAAATTACCAGGGCGGCCTTCAATTCAATTGCTTGAGGTGCCTCACCATGCCAAATCGAATTGATGAAAGCAAGGAGGGTTTCGTAGGTGGGGTCGGAAAGATTGGCAAGCAGTTTCATAGTTATCGTGTCCCGGCCCGGTGCCATTCCTTGTTTCATTATAGCCATGGTCGCCTTCAGGTCGTACAGCTGGAACTGTTGATCTAGATCCGCGTTTTCTGGACCTGCATACCAGTACGTTGATCTTCCGGGGTCCTGCCTAGTGCAAAGGTACTGTCGCTCAGTTTGCATGCTAATTTTGATGTATTTCCATTGAAGCGATGAATAGCTCGTTGGAGATGTTTTTCTGTCTCGGCGCGACATTGAGTCGGGTCAGTGTGGGCGCAGAAAAGGGGCCACGTGCTCCGGCTAAACATTTGTCTGGCTTTCGTGTTGCAGCGGTCTACCCAGTTCGAGTCAGCGAGTTGGGCCATGTACTCTGCCGCTCGCTGGGTGAGCTCGGCGATAGGAATATTGAGCTTTATGATACGTTTTTGGCAGCGCCATCTGCGGACGAGGCTGTGCCGCACATACCAGAGGTGCAGAAGGTGATTGTTCACCTCCGGAGTGGCCCTCGAGAGCTGAATGTGTGTTTCCACCGAACGAAGGTGTGTAATCAATGCTTGTGCCCACGTGTGGTATCCTTGTTCGTGGGTAGACACCGAATTGATGTAGCTTTGCGGGAATCTATTCCAGTCGGTGAGCCGAGCTTGTGCATGGGGCCTTGCCAATGGTTTAATCCTTACGGAGATATTGATAAGGCATTGGTCTGCGTGGCCTTGCTCCAAGGCGGACGCTTCCAATGATATTTGTGTACCCGCTTCCGTAGGTTTTACACCATTGAGTGGAATATTTAAACGTAGTTATTTTAGTGACAGTTTCCTTTTTGGGGCAGGGATTACGCGTGACGTTGGTGAGTATAGCTATAAAATTTCAATACTATAGACAAAAGTAGTCCATATTAGAAAAAAATAAATTTAGACAGAGTGATATGTTTTCTTCTAAAAGATAAAACAAGCATCACCTCATTCCAGTAAGGACATTCCCCAACAACAATCTTTACCTTAAAATGAGGCTCTATTCTGCAATAGCTCAGCAACTTCTACGTTCTCCGTCCGTCAAAACGTATTGGCAAGCTAGTTAGGGAGACATTTTTTGAGAAACAGCGCTAACGCAGAGAGCTGTTGTATTTATCACTCTTCTTGACTAGGGTGTTTTTTGTGATTGTGCTGTTCTTCATAAGATGATTGGAGATCGGTTGTAGTGTTTCGTTGCCTGATGTTTAGAACAAGTAAATATTTTTCTAAAAAGCTCTTACATGCACACCATCTAGAACTTCAATTAACTGCAAATATAACACGAAGGCGTCCTTTTGCAGCTGTGTAGTAAATATTTAAATTGAGTAGAGTATATGCAGTCATTCTTGGGTAAACAAATGTTTTTGGTTACAAAAGTGTGCAACCTTCCTGCACGAAAGCAAACAATTCAGGGTGGTACGTTGATGACTGAGATTAACCGCGACAATTACAACGTGGCAGAAACTTGGCCACTGGTATAGATATATCAGTTCAGTTCAGTCGTTCAGTCGTGTCCGACTCTTCGTTACCCTATGGACCATGTCACGCCACGCTTTCCGGTCTCTCACTATCTTCCTAACATCACATAACTTCATCTGCAGTGCCTCGAGGATGCCATCTAACCATCGCGTTTGCTGCTTACCCCTTCTCCGGCGACCCTCAACCTTTCCCAACACCAAATCTTTCTCCAGCGACTCCTATCTCTCATCAGATGACCAATGTAGCTGAGCTCTAACTTTAGAATTTCACCCTCCAATGAGCAGTCAGGGTTTATGGTCGACAATATCGACTGATTTGATCTTCTGGCAGTCCAAGGAACTCTCAAGAGTCTCCGCCAGCACCACAATTCAAACGCGTCAATTCTTCGGCGGTCAGCAGTCCAACTCTCGCATCCATACATCTCAACTGGAAATACCATAGCACGAGTTATACGGATCTTGGTTGGCCGACTAATGTCTCTGCTCTTTACTAGGCGGTCAAGGCTAACCATTGCTCTCTTTCCCAGAGGCAGGCGTCTCCTAATTTCATGGCTGCAGTCTCCTTCCGAGGTAATCTTGGAGCCCAAGAACAGAAAATCTGTCACAGCATTCACTTCTTGTCCATTGATGCTCCAGGACTTGATAGGTATAGATATTTAATAACCTGTAAAGCTCTCATAGATGAGGAGACATTGGCGCATTTATCAAGGAAGGAGGTAAACCTCAGAATAAATGAGAGCGAGTACAAAA
>JAJIZL010090559.1:0-12879 GCA_023969395.1 Amblyomma maculatum
TCACACACACACACACACACACACACACACACACACACACACACACACGAGTTTCAGCAAGTACACCCCGCGCGTGGCGTGAAAGTTTCCGAAAGAACGCGAGCGGGCAGCGCGGGCCCCTGGGCTCCCATACTACAGCGCCATTTGTACCCTGCGGCGAAAACTACCGCTGATTCAAGGTCATCTGCGAACACAATCTGCCCGCGCCTTCTCTCTACGGGGAGCGGCGAGTGTCAGCACCTAAATTATTCTTACACCGTGCTTTCGAGCAACGCAAAGACGCTTGATCGCTTCACTCCTGAATTTTTTGTCTGGCCGCGCGTCACCACCTTCTTCTCACGCTCTCCGTCGCCAGTCTCACCATTTCGCCATCAGAGACGAACTCCTCTACCGTAGGAATTACCTTCCGGATAGTATAAAGTGGCTGCTAGTAATTGCGACCCATCTGCGCTCTGTGATTTGCTCCCATTACCACGACGATCCCCAGTGTGCCCACGCCGGCTTATTGAAAACCTTGAACCGTCTGCGACAGCGGTACTACTGGCGTGGGATGTATACCGTTATGTTCGTCGGTTCGTCCAGTCCTGCCAAGAGTGTCAGCGCCGAAAACACCCACCTCGCCAGCCCGCCGCTCCTCTTCAGCCGCTAACCTGCCCAGCTCGGCCCTTTTTGAGCGCGTTGGAATCGACCTGTACGGCCGGCTCCTAGCACACCAACAGTCAATCGCTGGATCATCTCACGCGCTACGCCGAAACGGCGCCTTTGTCATCTGCTACAGCCCAAGACATTGCCTCCATCCTCCATCACATCATTCTTTGCCACAGGGCTCCCAAAGAATTGCTGAGTGACAGAGGTCCCGCCTTCCTTCCTAAAGTTGTCGAAGCTGTTCTTAGAGAATGTAAAATCGTTAACCGCGCCACCTCCGCGTACATTCCGCAAACAAATGGAATGATTGAGTGTTTCAACCGCATAGGCGACATGCTGGCAATGTATGTCGCTTCCGATTACTCCAACTAGGACCGCGTTCTTCCATTCGTCACATTCGCTTATAAATCTGCCACTCAAGGAACCACCGGATTCTCGTCGTACTTCCTCCTGTACGGTCATAAGCTCTCTTGTACCTTGGACACCATTCTCCCTTACCGACCGGATTCTCCCGAATTCACGACTGTTTCACAAGCTGCAACGTAAGCTGAAGAATGCCGCCAACCTGCCCGGTCCTTCACTTCTCACGAGAAAACAACACAACACCAATCTGCACTTGTTCCTACTTACCGTACAGACTCTCTAGTCTGGCTATGGGTACCTTCCTTCAGTCCCGGCCTTTCATCCAAACTTCTGAGCAAGTACCAGAGCCCCTACCGTATTGTTAAGCAACATCTCCTGTCAACTACCTCACCGAACCCCTTACGCCATCCACTGATCGCCGTCGCCGCAATCGTGAAATAGTACAAAGGAACGGCATGAAACCTCACTACGATCCTGCCGTCGTCACTTCGCCATAAGCCGCCAGGATGGCGTCCTTTTACACGGGGGAAGTTGTAAAACAGGTATTCGGCTCTCATATGTTCAGCGCCTGATGCTGAAGAGAACGACGACAACCATGTTCAACGCGTGACGGTCAGGAAAGAAAATGACGACGAAGCTCGCTCCGACGCTCGTGCCTGTGCCGACACAAGTTCTACGACTCATCGCCGAACGTTTCCTTGACTGTTGACGGATATATACCGGGTGTCAAACCTAATTTTAGTCAAGGCTTAATAAATAGAACATTTCAGATAGGCCAGTGAAACCACTTGTATACAGCTGCCAGCCGCCTGTTGCACCAAAGGCAATATGTTATTTGGCAATTACCTAATTAGTAATTACGTTACTTTTTTAATTCATTATTTATTGTATTTGGACAACACGATTTGGAAAGTAGGAGAGCACCGTCTGTAACCCCCATTCCATTTATTTCCAATAAAGAAAACTTCCCGTGTATCGTTTTTGCAAGCTTTAAAGAAAATCCGCTAAATACAAAGATATCACGTGACTAATGCATTCGTGCGCCGCGATTGTAGTGCTCTCAATCGTAGCGTAGGCTCAGCGGTAAGCTGATAGTTGACGATGGTTGCAGCCAGTGCGGTGAGCTCGCTGCGACATGCACCGTCGCGTGAGCCGACTGCCTGAAGCGGACGAATAGACCATCGCAGACATATCTGTATCTGCGTGGCGGGGCGATGCGGTCGTGGAGCCAAGGACGCAACTGATTTCCTTCACTCAAGATCAGGTTGAGAGCAGTACAATCGTGGCGCATGAATACTCACGTGATATTTTGTTTTATTTCGCGGGCCTTTTTTAGAGCTTGAAAAATCGACACACCTGAGGCTTTCTTTATCGAAAATAAATAAAATTGAATGGGGGTTTTAGAAGGTGCTGTCCGACTCTGGTAATGCATTTAGTGTCTAAAGGTAAAAGTTAGTAAATAAGAAAAATTACATTAATTGCGAATTAGTTATTTGGAAAAACCAAAATTCCCGCTGGTGCGCCAAATGGCTGGCAGCAGTATAGAAGTGGTTTAAGGGCCTACCGCACATTGTTTAAATTTTAACCCTTGGCTAAATTCGGATTGCGCACCCTGTATATATATATATATATAGTTTAGGAATCCAACAGTCAACAAATCGAAGACAAACGCCGGGGATTTTTTTTGTTTTTTTTGCTGTTAGTGTTAACAAGAATAAGTGTTAGTCATTTTAGGATGAAGATGTACGGTTACAACATAAAATGCAAGCGGATGAAAAAATAACGCGCCGATGGTGGGAGTCGAACCCACGACTTCCGAATGTCTCGTCCAATGCTCTTCTAACTGAGCTACATTAACAGCTGTAAAACCTTCCTCTTTCTTGGGTATTTACGTTCACTAACCGAAACCTTTGAGCGTTCACGCGCGCCACTTTCATCCCTAGCGTCGGATGTGGAACAATTAGTTATACCGACATCGTCTCGTAGCATGTGATCATTAGGGATGGCGGCAGCTGTGCAAGAGCCCTCTTACGCTATTTTTTCGGCCTCAAGACTGCCAGAACCGAGGGTCTCGGTACTGGCAGTTGTAGCAGTTGTATATAACACTATACCTTCCCCCGGGCGAAAAGGTGCCATCCTGGCGGTTTATGTCTGTGCGACGATGGCAACATTGTAGTAAAGTTTCAGGCGGTTACTGTGTACTGTCTCACGTTTGCGGCGACGGTGGTCAGTGAATAGCGTAAGGGCTTCGATGAGATATTTGAAGGGGGGTGTTTGCTTGAGAATATGGTAGCGGCCCTGGTATTTGCTGAGAAGCTTTAAGGAAAGGCCGGAGCCTGAAGAAGATACCCATAGCCAGACAAAAGAGTCTGGACTCTAAGCAAGAAGAAGTGCACATTGATCACGATGGTTTTCTGCTGCTGTTCGGTGTGAGAATTGAAGGACTGGGCAAGCTGACGGCATTCTTCAGCATAAGGTGCAGCTAGGGAAACAGCCGTGAATTCTTAAGAATTTGGGGTGTATGGAAAAATGACGTCCGTATGGTAGAGGAAGGCACATGGCCGTACAGGACGCAGCATGGCGAGAATCCGGTGGTTGCTTGAGTGGCAGAGTTATAAGCAAAGGTGACGAATGGGAGAACGCGGCCCCAGTTGGAATGGTGGGAAGAAATATACATTGCGAGCTCGCTTATGGTGCGGTCGAAAAGCTCAAACATGTCATTTGTCTGCTCATGGTACGCAGATGTGATGCGGTGAACTATTTTGCATTCTCGAAAGAGAGCTTCTATAACTTCAGAGAGGAAGGCGGACCTCTGTCACTCAGTAACCCTTGAGAGACCCGTGGCGAAGAATGATGGAGAATGAAAGAGCTAATGGCAAAGGCGACGTTTTGGCGTAGCTTGTGAGATGATCAATTGCAACGATGATCCAGCGATTCCCTGTTGATGTGGTAGAAACAGGGCCGTACATATCAATTCCAACATGCTCAAAGGGCTCGGCTGGGCAGCACAGTGGCGGCAGATGAGCGGCGGGCTGGCTAGGTGGGTGTTTTCAGCGCTGATATTCGGGGCAGGACTGGATGAACCGGCGAACATAACTATACATCCTACGCCAGTCGTACCGCTGTCACAGGCAAGTTCGAAACCCGCCGCCAGACACCCACCGGTAAAATTGGGTACAAGCGTCCCCCGTGCCGGCGCCCGGCTCTTTCAGGGGTGTGCGTTTGGAAGAGGCTCTGCTAACCCTGCTATGCGCCTTCGAGGGCTTAAAGTTTCGAACAACTAATGGCCTGCAAAGGCCGGGCTGACAGAAAAAAGGGCCACATAATGGGCTTTTGCCGCACAAGCCGGATTTATTGTTGTCCGATGGCGGAACTGATCACTTCCACATCGGAGCAACTATTTGAGACCTATGACCCCTTTCCCAAACATGTCACCCCAAAGAGCCGAGCACCAGGCCGGGGGAAAGCTTGTACCCATTCAGAAGCCGGTGGGTAGCCGGCGGCATCAGGGATAAAACCTGGTACCTCCCGAACACGAGGCGGATGCTCTACCACAAGGTCACGCTTAGGTGCAAATAGATAATCCGATGTGGCAGTGATCAATCGGACAACAATAAGTCCGCCTTGTGCGGCAAAAGGCCTTTCTTTCTGTCAACCCGACCTTTGCAGGCCATTAGTTGTTCGAAACTTTAAGCCCTCGAAGGAGCGCAGCAGGGTTAGCAGAGCCTTTTCCAAACGCACACCCCTGAAAATCCGGGCGCCGGGCCGGGAACGCTGGTACCCAATTTTATCGGTGGGTGTCAGGTGGCGCGTTTCGAACTGACCACGTCCCGCACCCGAGACGGGCGCCCAAACCACTAAGCTGACGTTGGCACACGGGGATTGTCCTGCTAGTGGGATCAAATTACACAGAGCAGGTAGGTCGGAATAAGAAGCAGCCACAGTAGACCATCCGGGAGGTAATTTCTACGGTAAATGAGCTCATTTCTGATGGCGAAACAGTAAGACGGGCGACGGAGGCCGCAGTAAGGAGGTCGTGACGATCGGTCAAATAAGTAATCCACGAGTGAAGCGACCCATACGTCTTTGCGTTGCTCGGAAGTCATATCAGTGGGATGCAGGACGGATATTGCAGGAGTGGTTTAAGACGGCAGGGGAGAACGTGAGAGGCCATCGGCATCGGCATGTTTACGGCCACAGTGATAGACGACGCTAATGTCGTATTCTCGGAGCCTGAAAACCTAACGAGCCAGTCGACCGGAAGGATCTTTCAAAGAAGACAGCCAGCAGAGGGAGTGATGCTCGGTGACGTCAAAAGAGCTGTCATACAAGTAGGGGCGATGTTTGGCTATTGTCCAGAAGATAGCTAAAGGGTCTTTCTCAGTGAGGGAATCGGAGCCTTTGTAAGGGTATGGCTGTCGTAAGTGACATCGTACCTGTCAAAGCCAGACTCCCGCTGAGCGAGTACGGCACCCAGACCGACGCCGCTGGCAGTAGTGTGGTTTTGCGTGGGACAAGAAGGGTCGAAATGACGCAGGATTGGCGGAGGCGTCGGGAGGCAGCGCAGTGTCTCACGTGCTTTATCACAGAATGGAGACCAGGCTAAAAGGTCGTCGCTGGAGAGAAGCTTTGTCAGAGGGTCGATGATAGTGGCGAAATTGCGATTGATGAGTCAAAAGTATCAGTAGAGGCCGATGAAGCTACTGAGGTCTTTCACAGTAGTGGACATGAGAACTTTTGCCACACCGCGCAAATTTGCTGAATCTGGAAGAGCGCCATCCTTGCAGACGACATGTCCGAGAATGATGAGCTGTCGAGCTCCGAAAAGGCCCTTCTTTAAATTAAGTTGGAAGCCAGCGTCGGTCAGGCATCGCAGATCAAGCACATGGCACTGGAGGTTGCATGAAAAATCATGGGAAACAATAACGGCGTCCAGTTAAAAAAGGCAAGTATGCCATTTGAGTCCTCCAAGCAGGTTGCCCATTATGCGCTCGGATGTGGAGGGGCATTGCACAGTCCTAATGGCATGACATTAAATTCACTGATCTCATAAGGTGTGGCGAAGGTGGTCTTAGGGCGATCGGCCTCTGCCATTGGCATTTGACAGTATCAGGAACGCAGGTTTAATCAAGAAAAGAACTCAGCTCTCTGCAGGCAGTCTAGGGTGTCGTTGACACGAGCGAGAAGGTAAACGTGCTTGCGTGTGATGTTGTTCAATCGGCGGTAGTCTATACAGAATCGGATGGAACCGTCTCTTTCTTTACCAGGACAACCAGAGACGCACAAGGACTGTGCGACGGCTGGATCATGTTGCGCTGCAGCATGTCGGTCACTTTTTCGTCAATGATGCGGCACTTAGTGGCTGAGACGCGGTATTGATGCTGGCGCGAGCATGGGTGCCGAAATCAATGCGGTGGGTTACGATAGTTGTGAGTCCTAAAGAACGTTGCTGGGAGCCGGACGAAGCCGCGCAAGGTTGTAGGATGGCATCAAGCTGCGCTTTTTATAAAGGCGCCAGGCCAGCAGCATCGATGAACCTGTGAAAAACATCGAGAGAAGACGGAGTGGCGACAGGAAAAGGCGCTAATGTGAAGGCCGGCAGTGTTATCAACGAAGGGGCAGGTGGCATTTGATTTCAGCAAGGAAACGCTATCAGGCGATTGGACACGGAGTAAAGGGTAGAACAGGGGCAAGGGTTGCAAATAGCAACATCACTGACGCTACGAAATATTGCCAGTACAGCATACGGCAGCAACACGGATTTTTGGTGAGCGCATCCCAGCGAGGGTGTAAAACTACGGTGACGCCAGAAAAAGCAGAACAAAAAAGATGCAAAAGCACTCAGGAAAAACGCGGAACGTCGGTGTGCACTGCGACGTGCACAGTAGCGGCAGCAGCACCAGATTCGTCGAAGGGACAGTCACTGGGGGTGATAACTCAAGTTGAGCACGGTTGCTGTCTATTACGGCGTGATGTTTGGATAGGAAGTACCAAACAAGGATGACGTCGTGTGATGAGCAGACAAGGGCGATGAATTATATTGTATATGGAACGTTTTCGATGAGAAGGCGGGTGGGAAAGACAGCTAATAGAAGAATATCATGAGCGTTGGCGGTGCGATGAGAAACGGCAGTAAGCGGCATCACGACTTTTTGAGTCTGCGACAGAGGGCGTAACTAAGGACTGAAACGGCTGTGCCGATGACTCCAAGAGCTTCAACAGCAACTCCCTCATTGAACCCAGTAATAATGTTGGCCAGCACCGAACTAGGTCTTCAGTTCGCGCCTGACGGAGCAGTTCTTGCCTCCGGAAGTGCGGCTGCTGATTTGACGTGTAGACGGCTGATTGGCGGCGGAGCATCGGAGAACGGGAGCGACGGCCAAGAGATAGCGAGTGGTTTGAGCGGTGATCGTAACTAGAAGAGGACTGCGGAGGAGGCTCAGGAAACGCAGGCGAGGGGGACGGCGGGAGATTGTACGTCGGCGCACGCGCATAGCTGTAGGGACGAGGGCCACGATTGCGGCACAAGCGAGCCACATGACCGGTGACTCCACAGGTACAGCAAAGAGGTTGGTTGCCTTGCGTGCGTCAGGCGTTCAGAGGCTGCGGCACACCGCGGAACGTATGGGTGTGCGAGTTGGGAGTGCGACCCAGAAAAACATTGTAATACATGTATATACATATTGTGAGGAAGCAGATGAGCCCTTTTTGGCTGGACGCCGATGAAGAGGAAGCAGTCTGTGGAATTTTGATCGCGCAGATCATCCTGCTGGCTTGATCATCGTGCGCTTCCTTGCCGACCTCGACGCCGTCCTCGACATATAGATTAAACCATCTCTTACACTTGGTGGAGGTGCGGCCTGATACCCTTGCCTCACGCTGGAGCTTCGTACCCGTACGCTACCGGTAATTCACATGGCCGAAGAGGAACACCCACCAACTGCCCCGATGACCCCACCGGTCGGCTGCTCTGGCTCCTCGTGCCAGCGAGACCCTGCGCTCTTCAGTGGGACAGAAGACACCGACTGTGACGACTGGCTTGCGTCATACGAGCGAGTGAGTTCGTACAATAAGTGGGACGATGCAACAAAGTTAACAAACGTTATCTTTTATTTGACCGGAGTCGCCAACCTGTGGTATCGTAACCACGAAGCCGAAATCACGAATTGGGACTCATTTAAGGCGAACCTTACCACCGTGTTTTGTCGTCCTACTGTACGCAATCTCCGCGCTGAGCAACGCTTGCACGATCGAACGCAGCGGCTCGGCGAGACGTTTATCAGCAACATTGAAGATGTGCTCCACCTATGCAGTCGCGTAAAGGCCCAGATGCCCGAGGCACAAAAGATCAAGCACATCCTGAAGGGCATCGAATATGACCTCTTCCTCATGTTGACATCCAGGGATTTGACAACTGTTGCACAAGTTGTCAACCTTTGTCAAAGCTACGATTAGTTGCGCAAGCAGCGACTCCTCCCTCGACAGCCTTCCGCGCCTGTGAAATCACTTTCTGGCCTCTGCGCTACATCTGAGACCTCATCGCTGCTGCAGCAACTCAAAGATTTCATCCGAGAGGAAGTTCCTCGCCAAATATCACAATTGCCAACAAACTGCGAGCTTTCCCGCAATTTGGCGCCCCTTCGACAGGTCATCGCCGACCGCGTGGCGGACGCTCTTCCCCCTGTCCATCCGCCAGCGCCCATTCCTCAGCCCGCACAAGCCATTGAAACCCTCGCATACGCCGACGTCGCTCCACCAATGACATGCGCCCCCGCTCCTGTCGCACCGCTGACGTACGCTGCGGTTGTTGCCCGACTACGGCCCCCTAGCTACCCTGTGGTGTACGCTACGCCTACTGCGCCTGTACAGGAGTATCTTCAGGCGCCACAGCCTTTCGTCCCGCCTCGACCTCAGCGCCGCAATCCATGGCGATCAGGTGATAACCGTCCCATTTGTTATTCTTGTGGATGTGCCGGCCATATTGCCCGGTACTGCCGAAATCGCACTCCCGATGAGTTTCTATCGCGCCGAACATCACCTTCCTGGCAGCCAACTCGGGATCAGTACGCAGCCGCCGATTCATCTGCAGGTTTCGTTGCGAATGACCGTACTACCTTTTCTACTCGCCGCTCAACCTCGCCGCGTCGCCGCTCCCCATCTCCTCTGCGCAGGCGTCCCAATCTTGCGCAAGAGAAAACTGAATGCCGCAGTTCCTGAGGCGAGAACTGCGCAACGAGCGAACTGTAAAAGGCCTCACGTATCTCCTGCAAATCTGCTGGAAGTTTCTGTTGAGGGGGTTATAGTACTGGCTCTGGTCGACACCGGCGCTGCTGCTTCTGCCAAGGCTACAAGTCTTTGCCGTTCCTTGCGCAAAGTGACGAAGCCTATTTCAGGATTCTCGCTATGCACGGCAAGTGCCCAGCCTGTAGACCCTATAGCGGTGTGCTCCGCTCGAGTCATCATTCAAGAAATTTTGTACGCAATAGAGTTCGTAGTTTTGCCTTCCTGCTCTCATGATCTTATCTTCGGTTGGGATTTTCTGTCGCGTCATAATGCGGTGATCAACTGTGCACGTGCCGAACTGGATTTTGTTGCGCTAGACGAACCGTCGCCCGACGTTCCTTTTCCCAAAGTCCTCGTTGCCAAAGATGCTGATCTCCCTGCGTGCTCTTTCGTTCTTGTGCCCACCGCTTGTGCTTTTTCCCGCCGTACTGATGTACTTTTCATCCCATCGCCTATCTTTCTAAGCCGCAAAAATCTTCTGCCGTACGCCGTACTTTCTGTGTCAGCTGGCCTCACCGTGCTCTGGATTTGTAATCCGTTCTCATTTCCCGTATCCCTGCGTCGCGGTGAATGCCTCGGCACCATCCAGCTCATTGATTCTATTCTCCCTGGTGACGCAACACCCGCTTCACAGCCAGCTGACTTGGCTGCACTTACACCACCTCTTCTTGCGCTGGACCAGCCTTCTGCCGACGTTTTCCTCCGCTCCATCGATGCCAGTCTTCCTGAACCTCAACGCTCTGAACTTCTCGCGCTGCTTCATCAGTTTCGTTCTTCATTCGACTCTCATCAGCCTGCTTTAAACCGCACATAACCTGTCGCCCACCACATTGACACCGGTTCCCATGCTCCTCTGCGTCAGCGCCCCTATCGAGTGTCTGCCACCGAGCGCCGAGTTATTGAAGGCCAAGTTCAAACCATGTTAGAGAATGGAGTGATTGAGCCTTCTAATAGTCCCTGGTTCTCCCCTGTTGTCCTAGTGAGGAAGAAAGACGGTTGTATTCGCTTTTGCGTTGACTACCGTCGTCTAAACAAAATCACGAGGAAAGACGTCTGCCCTCTTCCGCGTATAGATGATGCACTGGACTGCTTACAAAATGCTGTACTTTTTTCTTCCCTTGATTTACGATCCGGTTACTGGCAGGTGCCCATGGCTGCGGAAGATCGCCTTAAAACCGCGTTTGTCACCCCCGATGGCCTCTTTGAATTTACCGTCATGCCGTTCGGTCTCTGCAATGCTCCTGCTACATTCGAGCTTATGATGGATACAATTCTGCGTGGCCTAAAATGGAAGACGTGCCTCTGTTACCTTGACTACATCGTGGTGTTCTCGCCGGACTTTGCGACCCATCTCTCTCGACTGAAGCAGGTCTTGACATGTCTTGCGAACGCTGGTCTGCAGCTCAACTTGAAGAAGTGTCGTTTCGCTGTTCGTGAGCTGACCATTTTGGGCCACGCTGTGTCCAAAGATGGTATCCGCCCTGATCCCGCCAAACTTCGAGCTGTGATTGCATTCCCGGAACCTACTACCATCAAGCAACTGAGGAGTTTTTTGGGTTTGTGCTCATATTTTCGACGTTTTATACGGAACTTTGCTTCCATTGTAGCCCCGCTGACTGAACTCCTCGACAATAACTCAGACATTTCGTTGTGGTCATCAGCACGCGACGACGCCTACAACACCTTGCGCCGCCTCCTCACAGCCCCGCCTATCCTGCGCCATTTTGACCCCCAGGCGCCAACCGAAATGCACGCAGACGCGAGTGGTGTCGGCCTCGGAGCTGTGCTTGCTCAGCGCCCCTCTGGCTTCGGTGAGTTCGTAGTCGCTTACGCCAGCCGTACTCTCACCAAAGCCGAAGCGAACTACTCTATAACGGAAAAGGAGTGCTTGGCCATTGTCTGGGCAATCACAAAATTTCGCCCTTACCTTTACGGCCGTTCTTTTGACGTAGTCAGGGATCATCATGCAATATGCTGGCTTTCATCGCTCAAGGACCCATCCGGCCGCCTGGCACGGTGGGCTCTGCGTTTGCAAGAATACGATATCCGCGTTATTTACCGATCTGGTCGCAAACACAAAGACGCTGACGCTTTACCCCGCTCACCGCTTCCAGCCGACCTTGCCAGCCTCTCCGTCTTAGACTCCGTGGCATCTTCGATCGACGTCAGTGACATGCCTGCCGAACAACGGAAGGATCCATGGATCGCCTCTCTTATTGACTACCTTTCAAACCAATCAGCGATTACCCCTTCACGCGCCCTTCAAAGGGATAACCTCCTTTACCGGCGCAACTACAGCTCAAGTGGACGGAAATGGATCCTCGTGATTCCGCGCCATTTACGGACTCAAATATGTACAGCCTTTCATGCCGATCCACAGTGCGGACACGCCAGAGTTTTCAAGACGTACTCACGAATCCGTCTTCGTTACTATTGACGCGGTATGTACGACTCAGTTCTCGGGTACGTTCGATCGTGCCTGACGTGCCAACACCGCAAACCTGCCTCTCCCCGTTCGGCTGGTGAGTTACAGCCTCTCACATGCCCGCTTAGACCCTTCGACCGCATTGGAATTGACCTATATGGCCCTGTTCCGTACACACCCGATGGCAATCACTGGATCATTGTCGCCGTTGACCACCTGACGCGATATGCTCAAACCGCCGCGCTCCCAGCTGCAACAGCCCGAGATGTGGCCGGTTTCTTATTGAAGAACTTTATTCTCCGTCACGGTGCTCTTCGTGAATTGCTCAGCGACAGAGGCCGTGCTTTCTTATCCGAAGTCGTTGAAGCCCTGCTCGATCAGAGCAAAATTATTCACCGGATTTGCACCGCTTACCACCCGCAAACGAACGGCCTTTTTGAACGATTTAATTGCATCCTCGGCGACATGCTCACGAAGTGCGTCGTATCCAACCACACAAACTGGGACATTGTCCTTCCTTATATCACCTATGTGTACAATACTGCTACGCAATCTAGCACGGGTTTCTCTCCGTTCTTTTTGCTTTACGGTCGGCATCCATCTGCTCACCTTGATGCTGTCCTCCCCTACAACCCTGATCCATCAGAATACACTACACTGACAGAAGCTGCCAAGTATGCCGAAGAATGCCGCCAGATTGCCCGCACCTTTACGACCGACTTTCAGTGGCGCCAAAAATATCGCCATGACACCGATCAGGAGAATGCACCACACTTTGAGCCCGGCTCACTTGTGTGGCTATGGGTTCCATCCGGTAGCCCCTTTCTCTCCGCAAAGCTAATTTCAAAGTATCACGGGCCTTACCGTGACGTCGAGCGCACTTCACCAGTGAACTATATTGTTGAGCCGCTTACGCCATCTTCTGATTTGCGACGCCGTGGCAGCGAGACTGTACATGTTCAGCGTATTAAGCCGTTCTACGATCCAATTGTATTTTCGTCCCCTTAAGTCGCCAGGATGGCTCCTTTTTCTCTGGGGGCATTGTGAAGAAGAAGATGAGCCCTTTTTGGCTGGACGCTGTTGAAGAGGAAGCAGTCTGTGGAATTGTGATCGTGCAGAGCATCGTGCTCTTCCTTGCCGACCTCGACGCCGTCCTTTACGTA